>JANHFO010003482.1:353006-381167 GCA_032468095.1 Pareas carinatus | reverse complement strand
GATGGGATTAAAACATTTTCCGTTTGGGTGAAATCCAACCTAGAACTAAGGAAAAATTTCCTGTCAGTGAGAACAGTTAATCAGTGGAACGGCTTGCCTCCGAAAGTTGTGGGTGCTCCATCATTGGAGGTCTTATAAGAAGAGATTGGGCAGCCATTTCTTCAGAAGTGTTAGGATTGCAGAGGATTGACGTAGAAGACCTCCACGGTCCCTTCCAACCCTATTATTCTATGTTGAGTCTGAGTTATGGTGCCACCACAAGGGTCCTGCAGTTTCTCCATCGCATTCTTGAATTGAAAAGAACCGGTTGGAATTCATACACCGAAAAGGCATCATTTTAGTTCCCCCAGAATGGCCAAGTTTGCACATAACACACTAAGCCAAACCGACAATATGTGCAAATTACAGGAGAAATCCGCCAGAAAAGGAAGGGAGACTCAAATGACCATTTCTAGCTTGTTAGCTGTCATCAGCAAGCCATACTCTTGAGATTCGGTCATTTAAGCCTTCCTTTTTCTGGTGAATTTTTCCTGGGTGGAAGGGCAAATGTGGAATTGGATGTTCCATCCCTGCAACCAGGGACCACCAGGTGTCACTCTTCATGACAGACTAATACTCCCTGGACTAAGACGGCAAAAGGGTGAGACCATGTGGGGCAATGGATCAGGCAACTGCCTAGCAAGTAAACCAGTCCAGGTTCAAATTCAGTCTGGTCTTCCAGCTGGGGTTAGGGTATGGCTCACTGATGATAGCATAATAAGCCAGAAATAGCCATCCGAGTCTCCCTTTCTTTTCTGGTGAATTTTTCCTGTTAATAAATCATTGGTATCTGCCTGCAATGCCCCCAGTCTGGGCTGAAGGGCGAAAGTGAAACGGAATGTTTCATCCCTGTATTCAGCAACCACTAGGTGTCACTCTTCACTCAAAAAAAATGAACATGTGCAAATCTTGCCAAGATGGATAAGTCGCCTTTCCTATCCTGCTGCACACTCAGAAGTGTAAGCTAGCTGCTTCACACCTTCTGCCAAGAAGTCCCTTGAATGAATGACAGGAGTTTGTCTCTCCCTGCAGATTCAGAAGGTGGCATCATTGTGGGAGCATTAATTGCTGCAATTCTAGCCGCTGCCTTGATTTGTGTCATCGGTTGGATTCTAATATCCAGAGAGAAGAAAAAGAGAAGAAAAGAGAAACCCCTAGCCAAGGAAATGCAGTAAGTTTGTCCAGAAATTTTTTTTGGAACAAAGCCTCCCTCTTCTGTGAAATTTGCTCATAATTAGGTTGGTTCAGTGATGAATCGAGAGGTTGTTGGAACCAGAGTTTAGCAAATAAGTCACAAACCTATTTTTTTTCAGCCCAGTGGCCCTGATTGAAGGTTTTTTTAAGTATTACACATTTTAGTGTGATATTTGTTCCTGCTTGAGACAGAGCGAGAGAGAGTGAGACAGAGACTGAAACGGACAGACACACACACAGAATGAGAGACAGACAGACACACAGAGGGGGAGAGAGAGAGAGAGAGAGAGAGGCAGAGGCAGAGGCAGAGGGAGAGAGAATGAGAGACAGAGAGACAGAGAGACAGACAGACAGACACACACACACACACACACAGAGGAACCATACAACTCTACACAAAATTCAAATAATCTCCAGATATTCCTGCAGACCACCAAAATTTTCTCGCAGCTCACTGGTGGACCCTGGCCCAGAGGTTGGCGACCGCTGACCTAAATAACATTGGCAAACAAATTGCATGAAGCTCAGCTTGAGGCTATGTTACAAGTACTAGACTCATGTAAAGCAGAAAAAATATAACAATGTTGGATTAGCCCAAAAGGGTCGCTGCAGCCTTCTCCACCTGGCTGCCTCCTTCTGCCTGGACTTCAGCTCCCAGCATCATGCCAGATGCCCAGGAACGACGGGTCTGTGGTCCCCGTTGGGCTTCTTCATAAAAGAGAGGCTGGAACCGGCTTCTCCTGCAAGATGCTGCATCACGAAAAAAGGCACGTCCGTCTAAACGTCACTTGCCCGTGCAGCATGGCCACAGAATTGTCACCATCTACCCTCATTATATCCTCTTTACCCCCCCCACACACACACCTCTTCTTGTTATTGTCATTATTACTATTTCCCGGAAAATAAGAAGACCTAACCGGAAAATATGCCCTAGCCTGATTTTTCGGGATGCTCCTAATCAGTGCTTTTTTTTTGCAGGAAAACTCACATCTTGCTAATCTTTTATTTTTTTAAAATTCTACATTTAGTTCTTAACATAAATTTAATCTATTGTATTTAAGGCAAAAAGAAAGGTGCCGGAACTATGTTGCATTCTATGACCAAAAAAAGCACTGCTCGTGATGGAAGCCCCACCCTCAAATAAGCCCCAGTTAAGATTGTCAGCCAGAGGGACGCGTTGAGTTCCGGATTTCCCCGAAAATAAGACCCAACACACTTTTTGGAGCAAAAATTACTAGAAGACCTGGTCTTATTTTCGGGGAAACACAAATTATTATTGCCATTATTCTGTTGCTTTGCATGTACACCGAGAGCTTCTGCAGCGGAGACAAATTTCCTGCTTGTCCACTTGGCCAGATAAAGCACTCAATTCAACTCAATTCAACTTTGCCCTTCCGCAGGCCAATGCCCACCAGGGCAGAATACGCTGCGGTGCCCAGCCAAGCCAGCGGCCCCGTGGCTGCTGTCCCACTGAACAAAGAACCCAATGAGAACGGAGAACGTGGCAGCCCCGAAGACGCCCAGGTTGCCACATTGTCTGAAAATGAGGAGCAGGAAGCGAGCCATCAGCCCGTTGCCTAGAGCCGGTGGCTGCCCGAGGGGGAACCCTACGCAGCAGGCCACCCAACCAAAAATCTGCATTTTGATCCCATGTCTGTGCCTTCGAAAGTGTCACATTGGCATTTGAGATTGATTCCAAATGTAAGTCTACACCAGGCACACAATACAACTGCATTGCTTTTTATTTTGAAGGTGACCGCTATTTGGTTTTCCAATTTATGTATGTGTCAAGATTGAATGCTCTATGCCTACTTGCTTCTTCTCTTATTCGGCTGCCATTCTCGGGTAGGGGGTGGAATATATCGTAATGGAATGGGAACTCTACGCCTTCATCTGCAGACCGTGAGACCTCATAAGCCCTTCAAGGCCATCTCAACCAGGCATGAGGCTGAAGCAGACAGTTCCCGTAACAAAGTGCACTCGTTTATTTGGACCATGTGACAGACTGAGGGATTGGGTAAGAAAATTAAAAAGTTTAATTATACCGACTGGTTTGTGGGAAACTCAGAGGTGGTTTTGCTTCGACTGTACTGGTGCAGCATATTCAATAAATATTAAGATTTTTTGGGAAGAGGAATGACCCAGTGGTTTTATTTTTGGATTCCCTTGTGGGACTGTTGACAGCAACTCCACCCAATCAGTTTGTTGACAGTTTACATGGCATGTGTGCGAGCATACGCATCTTCTCAACCCCATTGGTTTGGCCCATCACAACAATTCGTTTCTCATGTGACCCCTTGGGAAAATTAATTGCCTGGATTGTACAAAGTCATCTGCATTAAACACGTATATCCCCAAACCATCAAAGCAGGGAGACTGGGGTAGAAATCACCACCACCACAACTGGAAGTTCACAATCATTTATGGCATATGCAACATTAAGGGCTCTGGTTTAAATCAGTGTGTCACAATTTTTAATGTGCATGGACTTCAACTCTCAGAATTCCCCAATTCTGGGAACTGAAGTCCACAGGCCATGTTTGAGCAACGCTGGTTTCAAATATTGTTTTAGGTATTCAGTATTGATGAGAGTGGAGGTTCGTTCCCTGAGCCGGTGAGTTGGCTTCCGAACATTTCGCTACCAGGCTAGGTAACATCTCCAGTGGATTTTTTCCAGTGGGCGCCAGTGCTGGTGTTCTGATTATAAGGACCTGTGGTGGTCAGAGGTTTCCTGTGATGGGCGGGTCACCTCAAGGGAAGGTCTGTGGGTGGGTCTTGTGAGGGGTCAGGTGTGGGCCAGCTCAGGCGAGGGGGTGGCCCGGGTGCAATGCACAGTATCGAGCTGTGGTGTTGGAAAAGGATCCTGTGTACTCCTTGGTGACCATCGACTAAGCACATAACATCAGACAAGTCACTGGAAGGCAAAATCATGAAGCTGTGTTTCACTCACTTTGGCTATGTCATGCACGGGAATTCACTGGAGAAAACAACGGTGTTTGGAAGAATTCAATGGTAAAAAGAAAACTGGGTCACCAAAGAACATGGCGGCAGGGCAGCTTGTTGTGCCCCGTCCCCCGAGCTGCCGGAGTTGTATGACGAGGGGCCTCCCTCCCTTGGTCCCTTCCCTGCAAGGCTGGGGGCCTGTTCAACCACCCTTCCCCACTACCTCCTCAGCAGGGGAGGGGGGAGCTGGGCCCGATGCCAGTCCAGCACTGAACCAGCAGCAGGAAGGGGGAAGTGAAGATTGGCGTGGAGCCAGAGGTTTTCAGAAAAGAAATGGCGGGAACTCCTAATGAGCCTGTTCATGACCAGCTGGAGCCTCTCGTAGAACATCTGTTAGAGCCTCTCATAGACGCACGCACATGGCGAAGGCTGAGGCGGGAGGCTCAGAGAGAGGCAGCTGACCAGCCCACTGGATGGTGCCGAGGACGTGGCCAACAACCCCACCCTCAGTAAAGGGATAGAGTTGAGGCCTGAAAGAGTTGCCTTTGAAGCAGGCAATACCCCCATGAGGATTCCTTGCATCATGAACCTTGGATCTCTTGAACTTCAGATTTCTTGCTTCTTGACCTCAGACTGTACCTTGACTATCCTGACACAACAATCTTGGATGGGCCACGCTTTGGCTTCAACGACGCTATCTGGCATCTTGTGTGTGTGTGTGTGTGTGTGTGTGTGTGTGTACGAATGGCTGCTCTAAATTATCTGCAGCTGAATGCTTGCCTTTTGATCTTTGGTTGGGAGCCAGCAGGACTTGAATGCGGCTGTAAACCAGGCCAATTACTTGTGGCTGGAAGCCAGCTTTCCTCTGTCTTACGGCTCCTGAAGCCCTGCTCTCCCCGCCTTCCCCCCCCCCCCCCCGTGCCGAGACGGATCATAACACAGTCATCAAAGCTGTCACCGAGCATAAAACAACTCAAAGAAGCATGTCAATCAGCCAGGCTAAAGGTTGTCTAAAGGTTGAATCATGGCAACTGGACCAAACTCGGTTAATCTGAGATGTTTTGTGGTTCATCCAAGCACTTCATCGGTCAGAGCAAAATTAGTTTAACAAAGATTAATGAAGTTTGGTCCAGTTGCCATGATTTAGCCTTTAAACCCAAAGAAGTAAGTGCAAGATCGGATAGACATGGAGAAACCTGGCCCACAGAATTCTCAGGAGTCAGGCAAGACTGAGCATCAGCTTTTGATTTTTACTTAATACACAGACAGTGACCTGAAACAACAAAGGGGTCACCTTTTACAGATGAAAGGCCTACAGGCTTCATCCATTCACCTCTTCTTGGAAAATGAGAGGTCAGGTTTCCAAAGTTGCTTTCCACACAAAAGCAGACGGAAAGAGTTGTCTTGAAATTGCTCTCCAGGAAGACAACTAGATTTGGCAAAAACAGTAGCAAGCTTCTTAACACAAGGGGATTCTTTTGGAGAATTGGTCACTGAAGACATGGGAAGCTGCAGAGCTGGGCAATAAAAATTCAAGTTGAAGCGCTTTCAGATATTTTTTATATATATATATATATATATATATATATATATGAAAACCCTCTTACAAACAGTCTTCAATAACTTTTTCCGAAAATGGGATTCAGGCTGCCCACAGCAGCTAAGGCTCAACCAGCCTTCGGAGGATGGATCCCAGCCCTCCTTTTGCAACTTGCAACGGGGTCTTTTCTTCTTTGTTCTCAATGTAGATACTCGCGCCGTGTGACACCAGGAGCTTCGCTTCGTCCACCCTCTCTTCGTCGCATGCTAAGTGGCTGTCAAGGAAACTGAGAATTACTCCCCTTTACAGGCCCTGTTTCAGCATGAGGCATTTTTGCATTCTTCTTCTTCCATGGTTTTTAAATAGAACAGAGCAGAACAGAACGGAAATAGAATATAAACAGAAACAGAATAGAATTCTGAATAGAATTTAGAATAGAATAGGAATAGAATTCTGAATAGAATAGAATTCTGAATAGAATAGAAATAGGAATAGAATTCTGAAAAGAATAGAATAGGAATAGGAATAGGAATAGGAATAGAATTCTGAATAGAACAGAATAGAAATGGAAGAGAATTCTGAATAGAATAGAATTCTTTACTGGCCAAGTGTTAATTGGCCACACAAGGAATGTGTTTCCAGTGCAGAAGCTCTCAATGTACATATGAGCTACAAGTGAAAAATTATGATCATAATCATAACATACATACATCATAAGTCATAGTGACGTATACATCATAACACAGTGATTGTTTCACTGCGTGTTTTTATATGGCTGTGCACCGCCCTGGGTCCCTTCAGGGAGAAGGGCGGTATATAAATTTAATAATAATAATAATAATAATAATAATAGGATAATACAGGAGGAAGGGTTTTGAAGAACCTGAAGGCTTGCCAGTTTATTTATTAAACTTATATGATGCCTGTCTATCAGGTCATTCTGGATAGCATATAAATATAAATATATATATATCTCCCTGAATATATCTGCTGGATTATTTGGTCAAAACAGACAAGCAAGGGTGGTCCCCATAGGCATAGGCGCCTTGGGTGCAATCCCAAAACAGCTGGAGCACCATTTGAACACGGTTGGCATTGACAAATACACCATCAGTCAGTTGCAAAAGGCAGCTTTACTGGGAACAGCTTCCATCCTGCGACGGTATCTGTAACACCATCAAACATCCACATCTCCCTATCCCAGGCCCTTGGTAAGGACCCAATAGGTCAACAAAAATGCCAAATCCAGTCTGAACATCTGGCAGACTGTGCGATGAACAATAATAATAATAATATAGACTCAACTATCGGTACTTTAAATCTCAAGTTAAAATTAATTATAACCCAAATAGGAAGTCTGACTGTAGGAACCTAGGTTTCACTGATGTAATACTGTATGTAACTCAAGATAGATATTCTTCTGCCTGGAGTTAAAAGAAAGCAGCCAATTCACTTACTCAGTACCTATTCTAGTTCTTCTAAATTGATCATCGTCCCCAAAATGAACTCCATAAATTACCTAAATTAACACTCTAACCAAACATTATTCTACAATTTGGTTTATTCGATATCAATGTATAATCCATTTGATATTCTATGGCCTAATCACGTGTCCAGCAATATCATAGGTCTAATATTTTTAAAAGTTTTGAAAGAAGGGAAATCAATTTTGATGTTCTACAACTACTTGGTCGTGATAAGTGGCGGTTAATTTTATGCAGTTGCCAAGAGGTAAGAAGTAGGTGCTAAGCCAATAATAATTACCCACTACAAAATTATTGTCTCACTGAATGAGTGTCTAATACATACAGAAAGGTGAAATTATCTGACAAAATACATTTCAAATTAATGTGGTCACTCAAAAGCTTCTTGGGTTTCCACGTTCCATCTCAGCTTCCATGCAAAAGGCTAAGCAGAATGTCTGTAAAGATGTTTTGGCATAATCTTGAATGACAAATGACATACTACCAGGTGCCAAGACAGGCTGGGGAATATAGTCACCCCCAGCTTCAGGTTTAACTGGAGTAGCTTTGTTCTCAGTGTCCTGAATAATTAATAACTCCTTTGGCAATCAGTCATGCATTCCTTAATGGCACCTAAGGCATCAAGTATCCCATTCAGCAGCTCCCCCGCGAGTAACAATAGACTTTACTACACTGGGTGTTCTATGCCAAGTTGTAAATGACATAATTTAAACTAAAGTCACTAGAAGGAATATTACCCAGACTCAAAATGGAATGTTCTGTTAGGTTTGTTTACATAATATATAGTTGCTATGTAAACCTGATAAGTATTTGAGATAGATTTGAAGTAGACTTTTTAGAACGTTTCCCCCTTTGTAAGGAATTCTAGCGTTAAAAATACTTTTATGAAGTTCAAAATGAAAATATATAAAATAACACATGGGCAGGCAAAAATATTTGTAGAATTTATAGAAATATGTTCTAATCAACCCAGACTTTGTATCTGAAGAAATACAATAACCTGATATCTGGGTATGATTTAAGGCATCTGTATTACTGTACACAGATGTATCAAATCTCCTCTCCATTTGGTGTTAAATAGATAACCATGTATGCATTGTTCCTGCACATAGGTTAAAAACAAAAATACAATTTTACAAATGGATACATTTCTTTTCATAATCAAAGCTTTGGTGATTTATTTTATTGAAGCCAATATAATGACTGAGGAATACCTTTCCTATGTGAAATATAAAACCGTCTCTGTGTGGGGCTGCTAATAATAAATATAATCCTACGCTATTTTATTTCATGCTTACTGTCTTTCTCTCTGTTGATGCATCCAGATTTTTTTCTTCTTAAAAAATCCTAGCCCAGAGGGAGTTTTCACGAAAAATGAAAATATGCAAATAAAGTTTCTCTAAAAAATGTGTATCTCCACAGAAGTGATTTTAACAACTTTTTATTGAAATCAAAACTTTCACTGTATTCAGTATATAACATTTAAGCATTTGAGTTTATAATAAACTGAAACCTAATAACTGTTTATGTTCCATGACACTATAGCCATAGAAAAGTATATATAATATTCACAGAAGAATATGTATAGTACTTAATGAAGTGATTCTAGCTATAAACGCAGAGAATAGATTCTCAATAAAGAGATATTCTGGCTATTTATCTGTAGTCGCTCAAAGATGAGCAAAAATCATTTAACGTCAGCAACGGAGACTTTTGGAACCGCCATCATTACCATCACGTGATCAACTGTTTTGCTTAGCAATGCCTAATTAGGGTTGTTAAGTGAAGGTGACTTGTACTTCAAACAAATCCAAAATGCATAGTTTTGAAACCATTTTACAATTGCACTTTCCTGCTTTCGTGACTTGGAGCCCAACTTCTGAGAAAACAAAATGTTTAATTTCCAAAAAGATACATGGTTAATTAAGAAAACAGAACATAAAGGTTAATTATGACCCCAAAATCCATCTTTACACGAATCCATCAGGAATAGAAGAAAACTAAATGTGAAAGAAATGCCTAATATGTTTTCAGCGATTGTTTTAAGTAGCCTACAAGGCCATCCATTTATACTTTAGCAGTACAGGTAGAAGTGCAACCAAAAGAAGCAATCCATCTCTTCTACCTTCAATCAAATTAAACCTCCTATTTAGTTCTCATTTAAGGGATTACTTCAAAGTCCACATTTAACAACCACAATTGGGACTGGCTACACAGTCCTTAAGCAAAATGGTGGCTGAGTGAAAACCATGACACTACCTAGGATAATCCTTCACTTCCCCTTTCTTTTCCAAATCTGCAAAAGGTCATGAATGAAGAGGCGGGTTACTTTTTCAAAACTATTGTAACTGTAAACAGTTGCTGTCTGACTCAGCCGCTACAAGACAACTATCCATATTGACGTGGTTCGGGGATACTTCAGTTGGGTTCCAGCAACGAACCACAGACTTTCCAGTCTATGATTCAACTTGTGCATTCTTTTATGCCTTGAGAATCAGAAGACTTACTGTTGTGAGAAGATGATAATGAATGCAGAATCCAGGTTCAGAAGGAAAATACTCGTCAGAAACAAATCTTATCCTGATCTGGTTTCCTTTAGAGATCTGTCTGCCTGGAACAGTAGCAGAACCACACCACCGCCCTAAGATAGCGCCATCCGTGGGCTCTTCCACTTCTACGAAGTCATATCTGCAGCAAAATATACAGACATACATTTAATCATTGGTATATGGACACAGGAATATTTATGAATAAGAGAAACTTGGTTAAAAACAAAACTCATGTACATATTTAAGTACATTATTTTATTTTATTTTTATTTTATTAGATTTTTATACCGCCCTTCTCCTCACGGACTCAGGGCGGTGTGCAGCAAATTAAAATAGCACAATCACAAACATTAAAATATGTTAAAAGAAAATATTAGGAGGCTGTATTAAATAAAAACCAAATATAAGACCAATTTAAAACCAAATTAAAATCAGATTAAAATTATAAAAACAGTGGCTAAAAAGCGGGAGGAAGTATGGGCCGGACTAGGCCAGTCCAGCTTGGGCGAATAGATGTGTCTTCAGGGCGCGGCAGAAAACACGGAGGTTGGATACATAAATAGTAAAAAAAAAATAGATGAACCAAAACACAAAAAAACAGTTAAAACGAAAAAAGCAACAAAAGTGACCATGCTAATTCTTTTTCAACATGTAAACTTAAAATATGCCGCAGGTATAAAAAATTAGACTCCAATGAAGTAGCTGATCATTAGAATAAATTAATTCATTTTGATATTATTTGCATTGATTTATGTTTCTGCTATTTGAAACATGTATATCTAAAAGGCTGCTTTCTCAAAATCTCGGAAAAATGATTTTTTCAATTACACTTTCTATCATTTTTTATTATTTCCTATAGTCTTTAGTTCTTTTTATATTATTTGGCAATAGTTTGCTTTTTTAAAAAGACGTAACATGAAAATTACCATCTCAATATTTGTAATTAACATTTTCTAATGTTCTAATATTCTATTGCATTCTAATGAACTGTGTTCAATATTTTCTTTACACCTATTTAATATACACTTTCCTTTTAATGTATTTTCTTAAAGTTGTTTTTTTTGGGGGGGAAACACTGACTTTTCCGGAATTGTTCATGTTATTAAACTCCCGTAGTAGTACTGCTCACCTTCCACTGCTATTGCAATAGAACTGAGAATAAACATACAAATATCTTCTGTGATAGAGTTATCTCCTTGAGAATTTATGAAATAAATAACTTTTTTTTATTTAGTCAAGCATGCAGAACATCAACAATAATAAAAAGTAAAAATAAAAACATATATGAGTACAAGTAAAAATAAAAACATATAAATGAGTACAAGTAAATGGGGACAGTAGGACAAGGATGGTAGGCACGTTAGCGCGCTTGTGTTAGTGCGCTTATGTTAGTACGCTTGTGAGACAAACTTGTTTGTCTCATCTCCTACATAAAGTAAAAACAGCAACACGACCTCGGATCACAGAATGCATGACCTGGAAAGGACCTTAAAGTGGTCTAACCTTCTCATTGCAGAAATCTACTACCCCTTGCTACCAGCCCCAGGAATTGGTCATCCACTCTATTACAAAGCTTCTTTAGTTTCCTCCTGTTGATTTGGGGAATTTTATTAATACTTGACTGTCCTTGTCTTTAACACGTTGTTTTCCATTCTGCAATGATTAAGAATTTGCTCTAATCTCAAACAGAACTTGCAATGCTGCTAATGTGAAAGGGAAAAGAAAAATGTGGAAAAGTTCTAGTCCATAAATGTTAAGTCACGTTCACAAAACAAGAATTGAGATACAAGTCATGGTTCAATGTACAAACAAAATAGAAAGGGTGTGTTACTTGGTTAATGGGGCTGCTTACGGTTAAACGTTAAGCCATTTATTTGAAATTACTAGTACTTCTTTATATTATCTGCATCAATCCCCAAATGTAGTCACTTGTTTACATCCAAGCAATATACAAACCTGACTCCTTTGCTGATTAATCTCAGTCTCTTGAGTCTAAATCTTTTTCATGTTATTTTTATCTTTTGTTTGCAACGGTGTGTGTATTTTACTTAATAAAATACTTAATAATTATTTCCTACGTTCTGTTTCTGAAGTGACATGTGGACATCAAACACACACATCAATGACATTCTGGAAATGTTGAAAATGATATAAGACTTGACACATGGAGTGAAACAATCATTGACAACCAGAACCCCATGTCTCTAGGTGATCATTATAATCCCTGTAATAGAATCACAGGTATTGTATTGCACTGTCCAAATCAGCATTTAAAGGGCTTTACTAAGCCTGCTTTAATTGTCCAATGAAATGTAGGTTTCTCTCAGCAACATGATACAGAGCACACTTGATACTTAAAGCAGTTTATAATGACCACATCTCTTCCCAGACATCCTCGGGGACTTAAAGATTACTTCTTTTCTTTCACGCTTTCCAAAAACAAGTCTGTTTTTGTAGATGCCTGTTGGTGTCATAAAATTCAAACATAGAGGGGTGGGTGTGTTGCAGTAAGTTTGGCTTCCAGGATGTAAAATATCTCAACTACTTCAAATAAGAGTAATGAAAAAAATGTAGTGAGGAAGTCTCAGTGGCAACTTTCCAGCTGTTTTTTTTCTTATGAGTTCTAAATATAATCTTAATCACCTAATAGAATAGCTAGATTTTTTTTCTCTTAGTGTTCTCAAGTAGATGAACTGTTTCATTTAATTCTAAACAGAAATGAACTTAGTCAGAAATTTACTTTTATCAATGGTAGAGTATTAGACACAGTACAAGTGTCCTATGCAGTGATTTCTATCTACATATTCCATATAAAATCCAGCCACTGAAGCTATTGTTCAAGATCAGAAACTCAGTTAATTCAGTGTAGTAGGTAAAATGCTTTCTAAGTTAAACTAAACCAGACACAACATTAAATAAATTTTTGGGGTCACTATACAAGACTTGGAAAACTGTAAACAGCCTCTGTTATAAGGATTATGGAAACAATTAGATGGAATTTAACAGTTTTTTAAAAAATTCCAACTCTATTCTCATGGAATAATCACACACTTGAGGTTATAACAGAAGCGTCAAGGAAAGGATTTTATTTTGGTATGCTCTTGTAGAGCTGCAGCTTGTCTACATCTATATTACTGCTCGTTTCAAAGAAGTGATAAGAGAACTAATACAGAAATACACTTAATAATTGTTATAAACTGATCAATCAAAAGAAACAGGATCCTGAGAGAGATTCTGACATAGAAATTATACTACACCAGGTGCCAGGAACTAGGCTGTTCTAAATGCTTTCGTGACGTCTCGCAGAGTACAAATTGAAAACTATAAGTAAAACTAAATGCTCAGCTCATGTTGTTTCATAAGTGACAAAAAGGGACTGGATTTCTTTAATCTCCACTTTAATTTGATTGATTAAGCCATGTGAGACCTGATCTCAGAAATTCCCATGTGGAAAAAATAACTCATTTCTTTCCACAATAAGTTAAAAAAGACTGATTCTTTCCCATATTACTGGAAGATTCTTTTGGTTTTTAAAAAGATATTGGCTATTAAAAAAATTAAAGAGGAAAAAGAATTGCATTGAACAAGTATAAAAATATCACATACCACAGTTATTTATTATTAGCAACATAAAGGTTGAGAAGAATCAGAATGTTAGTTATTCAATAAATAATACTGAATTAAAAACAAGCCAAAATATCAACTCTTATACACATTGACTGAAAGTTAAATGAGAGATACTAAAAAGCTAAGATTTCTATGTTTTAATATCATGGATACTTGTATACAACTGTATAAACAGACAGCAAGTGATGTTTTTTTATTGTTGTTTCCAGTAGTTATTAATTCTAATAATTATCATTATTATCACTGAAAGAATATAAAAAGAAATGTAAAAGAAATTTAATTAGACTGCTAGTATTATAACATTTTCCTTTACAGAATAAATCAATCCCTCTGAGATATTTGCCACATTTTACTCTTCATATAGGGTATAGGGATAGGAGATTTTATTTTATAATTTTGGAAAAGGATTTACCAAAGCATTTACAAGAATTCCTATCCTCTTTCAAATTGTATGAAAATTAAATTAAACACATTCTGATTAAGGATAGTTTCCTAGGAACCACACCTGTCTATAAAAATCCAACATTATGTATGATCCATTTCAAACTAAAAACCTTTAGACACTTTTAAGAACGGTCAATTTTTGAATTAGTTTTGCATGACTGGAAAGAGACATTCTTAAATTTTGTTAAGCACAGTCAGGTTCTTTAAATGAAAATATCAAGATCTACAATGACAAAACGGTTCTGAAAGAACAAGGATTAAATATTTCACGAGTACAGTTTTTTCCTAGAGACTATTTTGTCTTAGCTTGTCCTTGTTTTCCATATTTCTGTTCGCGTTCTAGTATTTTTTTCCAGCCATCATTCCTTGTGTTTTATAACTGAATTTGACAGTTTAGTTTCCTGGGAAACTATATTTTGGGAAGCATATTTTTACTTTCCTAATTTGATGCCATCGACTATATTTAACAGAAGCATGGTTAAAATATTCAAAGTACCGCTTCATAAAACTATATAAATTACGCGATTAAAAGAAACTAATATTATCTCCCTCTACTCATTAGCACATTGTGTGGTGTGTTTTGGATTTATTCCATTTTCCTTCGGGTCAGGATGACGTACTTAATGAATTGACTCTATTTCTGAAAATTTTACAACAATCTATGTCCTTTCCAGTTGGAATAGGTAAACTTTTGCATCTAGAAATGTCTCTTTCTTTTTTGGGAGGGGGATATACAGTATAGAGGATTTTTAATGTTTACTGTTAAGTTACATTCGGATTTCTGAGACTCTAGAGCAGTCGTTCCCAAACTTTTTCAGTCCACCCCCCCCCTTGGTACTACAAACTCATCCTCAGGAATTTTTGCTAAAAAGGAGGCTGGAAAAAGGCTGAGAGAACTGAGGCTAAAGTCGCCATTGGAAATGGGGTGCACGGGGTCTCCCAGGAGGGGCAGGCAGGTGGTAACAGCATCCCACTCGGTAGGGACCGAAGGGGAGTGCAAGTCCCGGCATGCCCAACGTGCAGTCAACTCCTCTCGGGAGACCCCTGCACCTTCTGGGCAGTGTCCCCCTGGTCTCTTAGCACCACCTGCCTCTTAGCGTCCCCCTGTCGCCCCCTGACCTCTTAGCACCACCTGCTGGCCCCCCGGCCTCCTAGTGTCCCCCTAAGTCATTCCACCCCCCTTAGGGGGCGGTACTGTCCACTTTGGGAACCACTGCTCTAGAGTTTACTTCTTCTTTATTGACATGTTTCTTCTCTCAGAACAAATGAAAATGCCATATTAGCTATGGTCTTAAGTCTAACACTAACCCTAACTCAGGGGTCCCCAACCTGTAAGTCGCACATTAGTGCGTGCGCATGTGCACGCAAAGGTCCCACTTGCGCGAGTGGCCTGCTATTGCAGTGTTCCACTCGCGCAAGTAAAATTGGCGCACGCATGCATGTGTGCCCCCACCCCTCTCTCCCCTCTGATCATACTGTGTCATGCTAATTGCCTAGAACCATGATGCTGATTATAGAAGCAGGAGACTTGAGAGCATTCATTCTCTCTATGACTTTCTACGACTCTCATTGTCTCTGCTTTGCTCCTGTGTTTGATCCTGTGCATTGCTGTTGAAGATTGCTGACTAACTTGGTTAGTGGAATTGCTGGTGAAGATTGCTGGCTAACTTGGTTAGTGAATAGAATGCTTGACTGTGTATGAAAACTGGACTGTTGACTCTGAAGATTGGACTGTGCTTATATTTCTGTATATAAAGACTTTTACACCTATTGTATTCTGTGTCTGTGTGATACTGGTTTTCATCACTACTTCCTAGCTCACAGCTTTCGTTAAACGCACTATTCTTGTAATCAAGGAAACTCTGCTTGTGCCTAACATTGGTTATAGGTCAAGGGTGCTAACAGATACTGCGAAATTGGAAGGACTATTGAAATTGTCAAATATTTCTATTTGAACAATCAATTTATAACTCGGAGTTTCAACCACCATTTTCAATCTTTCCAGGCAGCTTCTGGCAAACAATGTCAATGGGGAAACGGCCAGGGAAGATCACAAATTGCAATCACATGATGTCTCACTTAACAACCACAACAAAAAAGGTCATAAAATTGAATGCATTAAGTCGGGGGTTCGCGACTGGGGGTGCAAGATGATATTCTAGGGTTTAGAAGTTTCAAAATTATAGTGTATAGTGTATATCCAATCAAGGTATTACTTTTGTTAGGGGTGTGAGAATATATCAGAAGCACTATAGGGGTGTGGGGTATAGAAAAGGTTAGGAACCACTGTATTAAGTTACGTGATACCTCACTTAATGACTGCACCGCTTAATGACAAATTTTCCTGTGCCAATTGTGGTCATAAGTCAAAGACTACATGTACAGACAAAGCAATTGGGCCATGACCCAAGAATGAATAAGAATGGCAATTTTTGAAAGTCTGCTTAGATGAATATATCATTTAATTATGTCTGTGTGTGCGTTCATTGAAAAAGAAATTAATCAAAAGGCACAACTGATTAGAAAATACATTAATCTCCCAACAAAATAAATGAAAAGAGGATGTAAGAAAAAGAATACAGAAGATGCTTTGAAAAAAAGGAAAAGGCATTCTGTTACAAAGTACACTAAACTGCATGGAGCTACAAAAATGGGATTTGTCATAACTTGATGGAGTTGTGAAATGAAAGAGAGTGGGGGCTCAGAAAAAAAATTGTATATAAGAAAACAAATTGCAACAAATCATGAAATGAGAGGTATATTGTGTGAGGTGTAGAGAGAGAAAACATAGTTACCAAAAGTGTAGTAAAAGAGAGTGATTAAGATAATACAGTAGGAGGCACAAATTTTCTTGAAGAGGACTAAACAAATGTCTCCAGCAGAGTGAAAAGAGTTAAAAATAAAAGTGTTTAATGATTGAGGTAGAAAAAAATGAACTGCTAGAAGGAGTGTTTTGGTATTTTGTACAGTATGGAAATAATAGTGAAATATCAAAGAATGGAATTGAAATGAATGATACAGATTTTGCTATACAAGAAAAAAGTGCTATAGTAATAAATAAATGCTATAGGAATGTTCAAAAATAGTAAGGATGCAGCATCTTTAATATGTAAATGGAGACTGAATCTGTCTCTGATGATTGGAAGAATGTATATATTGTCTCCTAATAAAAGAAGAGGTAATTGGGGTTAATGTAACCACAGAGAGATTAATTTGTTAAAGATTCTTCAGAAGGTGCTTGGCAGAATTTTCACTGGAAAAATATGAGAGGTGACAACGAGAAAAAAAATGAATATTGAGGCAGGAAGTGCAGATCGATTTTTCTATTCTTCAGCAAGGTCTTGAGAAACAAGTGTGAGAAACTTTATTGCACATCTGATGATTTAGAGAAAGTGCACACTAAAGTGAAGAGTATGAACTATAGAACCTTTTGTGAGAATATGGAGTTGATGATTAGTTGTTGAATTTGATAAGAGCTGCATACGATGGAAGCAAAGTACATATGACAATATGAAGTGCTAGCAAATGGTTCAGCATTGAGTGGGGAGTAAGGTACTGCATTTATAAATAAGTTTATAAAACATGATAGTGGTGATGATAGATGTGCATGTAATTGGTTGATTATTTACTAAATATGAATGAAGCTAAATCCGTCCATACTTATACAGATTATAGCAAAGATGCAACATAATAAAGCATCCATGATTCCAAATAACATGATCGACAATTAAAATTTCATAGGAAAAGGTAAAGAAATATAAATTACAATTCCATTACACAATGATGAGTTATCATTCCCTGAGGGGGAGGCTGGAAAAATTTGTTTTACACACTACATTTTGGAAGGCCATTTTTTAGCCAGATAAACTTTATTAATATTATTAATATCTAATATTTAATATAATTTTCATTATCTAGAACAGGGTTTTCCAATCTTGACAACTTTAAGGCAGGTGGACTTCAACTCCCAGAATTCCCTAGCCAGCATCAATTTTTCATCAACATTTAAATCTATGTTAAGCCTTTTCATCATAGAATTCAGTCTTAAACATCCCATTATCTTATAGGATATCCTTCAATTTCTCAATCTTTACAACCCTGGCATGACAGATTTTTTAAATTATTTCAATATTCTTAATCTGATACCTTAAATCTAACAGTAAAATTCTAAAACTTGCATTGCATCCATTTGAAATATTCAGATTGAGTTTACTCAATATCAAAACATTTTAAATTTTAATTCATATACTCAATCATTAAATAGAACAAAATTTTAAGTTTCATATTCAATTCTTCATATTCCATTTATTTAGAATATTCAAATTGTATCAATATTCATAATTTTATCATCTGCTTCATACAACTTTCCCCATTTTGTTATTTAAACATTAATTATCTTCTCTTTTTATCCAATATTTAGTGTAAGTCACTATTCAATATCAAACAGAAAAAAGGTTTTTTTAATAAAGTTCTATTCTATATAACATTTTAATTCAAATAATCATTCAATAGAATAAAACTTTAAATTTCATATTCAGTTCTTCATTTTACGATATTTTTATCTATCCGTTTTTTTTCCATAATTTCCACATCTGTGTCTGTTTTTTGCCTACTTTTCTGAAATTATTCCATTTCTCTCTGCTCATTTTCTTCCAAGTTTTCTCAGGTTTCTCCATTGGTATCTTACATTTCTTTGAGGCTGTTTTGTGGATTGCTTTTTCTTGCTTACTTCTTATACTTTTTGTGGGGGTGAATGTCGTTCTCTCTTTAAAAATCTTACAGCTTCCTTTGAACCTTCTAATTTTTCTTTCTTAAGTATAATCATATTTCCAGAAACTTGTTGTTTTCTTTCTGTTGCTTCCAGTTTATCAATATAGTTGTTGTCCATACTATAATCATTTGTCTTTTCTTTACTTGTGCTTTTTTCCTTTGGCTTTTCTATACACATTTCTATAAATCCATCTATAAGTGTCATTATCATTTCATTCATACATTTTAATATTTGTGGAATCTTTTTTTTATAGCTTCCCTCTTTATATTTTACTTAACAACAATTCCTGGAGTTTCACTTCTTTATAAATCTCAATATTATTCTTTCTCAGTAGAATCAACAAAGCGCAGCTGCAATCTGAGGTCAGAGTCAGCTTTCTCTTTCCACTTTCACTTCCCCACCAAATTCTTTTTCTTTTTAAAATAAAGTAAATCCAACAAAGTCTTACAGATTTTACTATCTTGTATTATGAGGCAATAACTTTTAAGTTTTATCATGGATAAAAAGTCATTTCATCTCTAGACATTTTATTTCAATCCGAGGCTTTTTTGTATATATATAATTAATCCCTTCCGTTTTCAGTCGACATTTTTTCCTTCTCTTTCGGGTGTTAACTTTTTAAAAATTTCTTTTAATCAGGCAACATAGTCTTTTGGTGTAGGATTTTAAACTCACCAGCTAGTTAGATGTTGATTGATAGCTTTTTTGTGACTTGTTCCCAAGCTGCTTCTATTGTTGTTTCTGGCTCATCTGCGACTGAATGCTGCGAGCCCACAGCACAGCCAGGCAGACCTTTTGAGGAGTACCTTCCCAGTCTCAGGGTGATCATCACCTCCCCTGAGGCTGTAGAACATCTCCTCACTTTGTTGCTTCTCCAGGGCAACTTAGGTTCAGCTTCAGGCATGGAACCGAACTGGTCTACCTGCTTTCAGGTAGTTTGACTGGGGAGCCTCCCAAATCTGCTGCCTCATCACCACGCTGTCCACTGAAAGTCCCCTGAAACCTATTGTTAAAGGACCAATAAGATAGCTTTAATGTGATCGCCATAAGGAATGCAAGCCAGCAAGAAAGTCACCACATTTTATACTAAGTGCAGTTTTGAGATGATATTCCAAAGCAAGTCAACATAGAGGATATTGAAGAACAGCAGAATTGGAAGGGACCTTGGAGGTCTTCTAGTCCAACCCCCTGCACAGACAGGAAACCCTATACCATGTCAGACAAATGGTTTTCCAACCTGTTCATTAAAAAATCCAGTGTTGGAGCATCCACAACTCCTGGAGTCAAGTCATTCCACCGATTAATTGTTCTAACTCTCAGTAAATTTCTCCTAGAACTAAGAGCATCAGCCAAGTCACCCTTCCGCAAGCAGTATCTGAGCAAAGATCCCCCCCTAGTCAAACAGTCCCAAACAGATTTTACTTCTAAATCCCACCACTTTGTCCCATCATATTTGACCATGGCCTTCCTGTAGGGTTCCAGAAGCAATCTCCCCAAAATGTTTTTGCACACCCACCAATGCTGTAGAATGGACTGCATGCCATAGCTTAGGTTAATGCAAGCTGCTTGCATCAATTCGATCACTTTTCAGTCCTTCAATCTCGCCTCATGCTAAGAATGCTTTCTAATTGCTGTCACAGTTAGATTCTTGCAGCTTGCCACCCACCAATTCCTCACTCTCCTCTTGCAGGTATGGTACACTAGCTTCCAGTAACGAACTCTTTGCAGGCAACCCAAGCCCAGGTCTTCCAACTAAAATTGTAATTGATTCAGAATTCATGGTCTCATACATCGGTCCATGATTCTCTTTTACTCCATTTCAAACTTGCCCTTCCTATCTAACCCCTCTTCAGGGAGAATAATTGTAAAACAATCCACGCAAAATAACCCATCAAATAAAATAAAAAAACAACAAACTTTTTAACCCCCAAATAACATTTGCTCTCTCATTCAGAACTCAAATTGGCTAGCATTTAGACTGCCATCTTGAAAAACAACTGCAGGTAGATGGCAGTTTGTTGGCTCACAACCTGAATTATTTGCAGAAAATATTGGATAGATGATGACATCAGAAAGAGTATGGTCTTGACAAATGATGTAGAAAAGATCAAAGTAACTGTGTTTGAATGTGAAATGAGATGAAGAACTGCAAGATATATGGAAATAGCATAAATAAACAAAAATTAATACAAAATGACCATTAAAGTTGAGAACATTGATGGAAAAATTTTAAAGAATGGAAATGCTGATAGAAAGATAGTAGATAGTATGTGATTTTTGCTTTGTTTGTTTGTTTGTTTGCCAAAGAAGGAAAAATGCTGTGTAAAAAGTATGCTTCTTCCCCTTTCATATTTGGGAGTTATGTCAGGAAAATATAAATTAAGTTCCATGCGCTGAAAATAGTTTACTTAAATATGTGCATGGTAAAATATGAACAGAAGAGTTCAAGAAGAAATGGGGGATGAATGAGTATGGATTGAATCGAGTATGCTGAGGAGATTATTTTTTATACAGAGAATAAATTAGGTTTGAATTTCAAATGTAGAAAGGAAGAATGAACAGGTTGAAGGGGAAAAGGAAGATGAGAAGATTGTGGCTAGAAGACTTGATGAGATCTATAAAATGATGAATTTAATACAAAAACTATGTTGAATCAGTGTATGGCTCTGATGGAAATAATGGTGGTTTGCAAAGCAAAAAGATAGGAAGTTTTGAAAGAAACGTATTTATATTTATTTTTCTTTCTTATTTCCTGCTTTTATTATAATAATAGTAATAATAATAATTTTATTTGTATCCCGCCCTTCTCCTGAAGGACTCAGGGCGGCTTACAGGCATAGAAAAATTTTCTTTGTTTACTATCTATTTTTTTTCACTTTTGCATAAAGCTTCTGACCTGAAAGGGAGTAACATAATAGGTATGCATGTATGATGCATACATTTAATTTTCCATTTTTAAATATTATGTTGACTGAAATAATTCAGTTGTATGCCTTGAATAGTGTATGTAACAGAGGCAGATCATTGTCAACAGGACTTTGGGTTATTTTTAAGGTTAATCCTAGACATGAGAGAGTTTATTTTTAATTATACGTGTCAAGTTTAAAACTACTTATATTAAACTGCTCTTTTAGCTGCTTTATTATTGTGACATGACAGAATATAAAGATTTGTAAAGAAGCCAAATTTTCTCTCCTGGCTTTGGTAGAACCTGCTAAATTTATCTGAAGCAACACAACCATGCACAGTATTTAAATGTCTTTCAGGTTTGTTCTTTTAGCAAATTACATTTTTGTTGTGATTATGTTATGTACTTGTCTCCCCCTTGTGGAAAGGAATGTGGCATTACAATAAAAACTAAGATAAAAAGATTGTTAACAACTAGTATGTCGAAAAGCAGCATGTTAACAAGATTAGCCACCTCTATCCAACTCCCTAAATCTAGGATGGATCAACTGAGGAGATCCATATGAAATCCATATCAAGTGTCTTATAATGTATACTGGATGGAAATGTGCAGCAGTGACATCAGGAGAGAAAATTGCAATTATTCAGAAAGGCTCTGAAAAATGTAAGTCCAATTTAGCCCTTTATATTTATTTCTTTTTTCTTTCCTATTTCCTGCTTTTCATTTTCTTTGCTATCTAATCCTTTTTTTCTTTTGCATAAAGTTTATGGCCTGAAGGGGAATAACATAATGGGTATGCCTGTATGATGCCTAGCCACACCTCCCCCCTTTTTAAATTTTTATTCGTTTTAAATTGGTCTTATATTTGGTCTTTTTAGTAAAAATTCAGCCACTTAGTAATTTATATTTTTAATTGAGTTTTAAAATCTGATGTTTGTATTTATGTGTTTTTTATTGACTGTACACCGCCCTGAGTCCCTTCGAGGAGAAGGGTGGTATAGAAATTTAAATATAAATAAATAAACATCTTTCCAAATTGTGGGAATTGATTTTTTTTAATTAAATCTAGTTGCTATTGCTTGGTATAAAGTCCCTCCAAATATATGGGAACATGTGCAGAAGTCTAGCAGAGATTTAAAACTATCCGCTGCTTCCTAGAAGTTACACTATGTGGCAAATCTAGGTTCATAGTTCATAGTATACGGGAAAGGATCTTGAAATAAGGTAGTAGAAACAAAAGCCTGACATGAAAAAGTAGTAAGAAGAACCCTGTTAAATCAGGGTTTATTTTGTGGGGGGGAGGTCCATTGAGTCTCCAAGATACAGTATGAGTTCCACAGTGGCCAACCAGATACCCACAAGGTAAGGGCACCAAGCAAGGAGATGATAGCATGTTTTAAAAGTTGAGGTTCCCTAGACTTATCATGGTCCTTTAACCTTCTGGTTCTTTTACTACACTTGTAGCTTACACAGGCTTTAGAGGGACAACGCATAGCATTGTAGAGGACCTACTACTGTATGTGTGATGCAGCAAATGTTACATTTTTTTCTCTATTTTCTAATATTTAAGGGAAATGGTATCTGGGGGAAAGCGCTCTAATTTTAGCTTTAGTAAAGGCATAGAGAAATGCTTCGTATTAAGCGCATGCTACGCAGAATCCAAGACTTATGTCCCTATATTATATGGACTCTTGTAATCTGCCAAATGCTCCCCTCAAAGGACACTTAATGTGGCTGCTGTAGTCCTACCAAATATTTTTTGAGAATTTCCTTTTTCTTTTTCTGTCAGATTAAAGTGTTTTACTATTTCACTTTACAAAAACGTTTTTCCTATCTTTTAATGTCAGAACCTGAATACATCCTTTTTTTATTTTATTGAGAAAATGTGCAATGAAAAAGAATCTTTTCTTTTACTTCAAAACTCTTGCTTGGAAGAGTCTGGTGAATGTTCAGTATCTTCCAGCTCACTCTTTATCTTTCTTGATACTTTAAAGGGAAAAAAATAAAGTCCAACATGCCAGAACTCATTAATGTGGGAAAAGCTGTTGTTCCTGGTTACATGTGAGATACAAATCACCTCGTGCCTAAAGTTAAGAAATGTACTCAGGTTTCTGATTCACTATATCACAGTAACAAAAATAATACTTCCACATACTGTATATATAGTCTAACATCCACCCTCCTCCAAATTTCTTAGGAACTTTTCAGTGCTGCTTAATGATCACTTGAATCACAAAAGCACCTATGGCTGATCTTAAAAACATATAAAGTGTTTGTAAAACATGGCTAATAGGCAATTGTGAGACCATTAGTAGAAAAATAAACAGGGCTGCAGACTGGAATGGAAAGAAAAACTTAATAACAACCCTGGGAAATCCTTTCCCTACTGCTTCCAGAAAACAAGTGTACCTTTGCAGATACCAGGAATTAAGTTTGACCTGAGGGAAACTTCACCTTTTGGACTATTCTAGACTTCAGATACAATAATTTACTGCTCAAACTATTTATTGGAAAACATTTTGTTGACAGAACTGTTATTAAAAGGAAATTACTTTCACATTATAGTTTGATATTATGAATGTGATGAGCTGAAAAACATTACCTGTGTGTGCTATACTTGAATGTTATAGAATTATGTTGTGGGTGGCAACTATTATATTACAATCTGTGTTTTAAACTCCAAACTTATCATGCCAACAGTTGCTTTTTTTTAATAAAACATTTTCACATGCAGGATGTTTTTAAATTTTATTTGCAACTACTGCAATTACAAAGAGAAATATCCATGTAAGTTTGCATTGAAAGTGACAAACTATTTCATAAACAGAGTCACAATTAAAGGAGCAGCTCATTTGGCCTTTGGGTGGCTTGCATTATATGAAAATTTTCCTGCATGACCATTTTTTTTGGTCAACGATTATATAGTACTTTATTTTTATAGTTCTTTAACCATTATAAAAAATATTTCTACATGATTGACCTCTGTATGTATTTCTACAGTTTCAAACCACATCAATAATAGCATTTATGACATGGGAAGAAACAGCAGAATTGGTTGCAAGATTTTGCTTGCCTTTCACATAAAATTTGAGATCTATATTTAATCAAAACCAACTTTGTTGGGAATACAGTTCACATTAATATCCCCAGTAGAGAGAAAAAATGCTATTATAATGCAAACTTTTATCAAATTTAGACCAGTTTATTTTGAATTGTTCTGAACAAATACAAAAAACATACCTTAGTGTGTCAGTGTGTCTGATTTAAAAGGCTTCTGACAAAATAAAGTAGATTGAAAGCCAAGAATTATAGATTTGATATCTTTATATTTAGAAAAAGATATTGCCACTGCTTGATATAACATATGGTCCCCAAACTCTTGATATACATACAGGTTTATCAAAAGAAATACTGTATGATTTGCTAGATAGTAGGCGCTCAGACATATCTTTAGCCATAGACTTATAACCTGCATGAGAATTAGGGGTAAAAACTCCCCTTCACTTAAGGTAGATTTAAGTCTCAAAAAATAAGCCCATGTGTGTGACAATATGGAATGGACCCCTCTCAGGGTAAGATACCAAGTCCAAAGCAAACAAAATAGGACTGAAAAGCTGTAAGCGATCCTAGCTCAATGTTCTTAACATCACTGCAAAAGATCTCGCAGATTTTCCCAACGTAGAAACTCAAGTGGATGTTAATTTCAACAGAACTTGCAAAACAAATTGCCTAATATGAAATGTTGGTTTAATGATTGCTTCTATTTAATAATAGTATCTGTTGCTATACTGGACCAAAAGTTGATCAAACAATGTAGCCCACACCTCTGGACATTTAGAATAAAAAAGCTTTTATTTTCAGTTGGAATCAATGCATCCTATACTTAAAGGCTGTGAAGAGCCTTAAGCATCTCCCAGGTTATACCAACTGATTGACAGACCTCCACTGGGAAATTACATGACGTACTCATAATTGGTAAAAAGAAACTTGGGGAAAAAAATCTTCAGTTCATCTGCACTGCTTTTATCTTTTCCCAGGTCATGTTTGTAGAGATATCCCGTATCACACACAGTTCATTCATCATCCTATTTAGTCATCATCTTCTTCTTCCTCTTCTTCTTCCTCAAAGCTGTCTTCAAAACCCTCGCTGTCTTCCTGGTCTTCGTCTCCCTCTATCGCTGTATCCCACTGTGGATGGTTTTCTGGCACAGGTTTTGCTTCGTGAACTTCCAGCTGCAGAGAGTTCAAGCGAGTGAAGAAGGGATGGAGGCAGGAAAGGGAAAAATATAATAAAATTTTTTATCATTTGGAGGAAGTTGTTAAAAGTTTCTGCTACATAATATCACGTGTTAATTTAAGAGCACTCTAAGGTTAAGAGTAAACTGCAAACTATTTTGCATATATAATAAGTAGTTAAGTTGTTCCTCCCTTCCCTGTAAGATTCAATATTAATTTTTTTTTAATTCAGGCACAGCTTGCATATTTATGGGTCAAAATATCCAGAAAAATTTTCTTGTCTCTTAGAAGGCCATTGTTTAATGTCTGTACTTATTTCCTAAAGCAGAGCAGCTTAATGTCATAGGTACCAAAATGGTTGTTTTCATAAAAGAAGTCCTGAAAGATTTACCTACAGATTTAGTCCTCCACTTACGACTACAATCAGGACTAGAATTTCCATTGTTAAGCAAGGCAGTTACTAAGTGAGTCACACCTCATTTTATGACTTTTTGCCATGGTTATTAAGTGAACCACTGCGGTCCTTAAGTGAATCATGCAGTTGTTAAGGGAATCTGGCTTCCTCCATTGACTTTGCTTGTTGGAAGAGCCTTGGTAAGGCCACCAATGGAGATCATGTGACCTGGGGCACAACAACTGAATACTGCAACATAAATATGACCCTAGGGATGCTGCAATGGTCATAGTGTGAGGACCAGTCCTAAGCCACTTTTTTCAGTGCCACTGTAGCTTCAGTCGCTAAATTAATGGTTGTAAGTTGAGGATTGCATGTATTTTGTCTTATTCCAGCCACTTTTATTATCAAACATGATTTGAACGTAGTTTGTGTGCACACACTGCAGATGACTTAGCATAATATTGTTGATCCTTGCCTCAAAAATTAAGCTCTTGGGGTTACAACTTAATTTTTTTCCAATCAAAATATTCAAGTAAACTCAGCATTATAGTTCTCTACTTACAACTGCAATTGAACCTGGAATTATGATCATAAGCCGTACCAACAGGTCACCATGTGACCATACCTATTTTATAACCTTGTCATAGTTAATGTCACAGTTGCTAAGTGAAAATCACAATCATTAAGTGGGCGCCACATTCATTAAGGAAAGCCACTGTACCCAACGAGGTATTTTGCACCAGAAATGGGAAGTAAACACCAGTTTCTGGCCAAAAACCACTGTAAATCATGTCATGTGACTGCAGCAGCCAGAACCGCTGGTTGCCATGCAGCCAAAATGTGATCATGTGATCAGAGAGGTAGGGGAGAGTCAGAACCTCAACATGGGGTTGTGTGTAGCTTTGGGAGGGTTCATCATAACTGCAAACTGTCACTAAGCGACCAGTCATAAATTGAGAAATAGCTGTACAGGACAACTTGTAGGTACAAGAGGTATAAGTCAATGCAGTTGTATAGTATGCAGCAACACAATTACTGAACTTGTAGACTCCTCCCCAATCCCCTAAACCATCTGTGTGAGAAACCTACCTTTAATGGTTTAATCTGATCCAAGCCCATGTAGGAATCCGATCTTAAATAAACGGTATATTGGTAGTTTCCGGGTTTACCTGGTGCAGGAAATTTTAGTTCTACCTGGAAACACGTGAAATCAATCAGCTCAAGTTATAAAAGCACAACAATGAAACAACTTCAGTAAAACAAGCAGCATGCAACTTGTAGAAAGTGCCAGGTGTCAATCTTTCTAGTGCTGAATTGTTTATATTCAATGAGCTGCGTACTCTGGCTTAAGAAATCCACTTTCTGAAAACTGGCGAGAACTGAGGAAAAATCTTTTTATGGGCACACACACACAAAAAAAAGGTCTGAAAAAATGTACTGACAGCACTGAATATTGAATGTGCTTCATCTGTATAGTAGCTCTTCAATTACAACAGATTCCGGGTAATCTGTTAGTATAAAATACAAGTTATCCTCGACTTATGACCAATATGGAACCCAAAATCTCTGTTGCTGAGACATTTCTTAAGTGAATGTTGCCCCATTTTACCACCTTTCTTGTCACGATGAATCACTGCAGGTGTTAAGTCAGTAACACAGTTGTTAAGGGAATCTGGCTTCCCCATTGACTTTGGTCATCAGAAGGTTACAAATGGTGATCACATGACAGGACACTCAGAACACAGCAACAGCCATAATTATGAGTCAGCTTCCAAGCATCTGAATTTTGATTACGTGAGTGTGGGGAAACTGCAATGGTCATAAGTGTGAAAAATGGTCATAAATCACCTTTTTCAGTAACGTAATTCCGAACAGTCATTAAATGAACTGTTGTCAGTCGAGGACTAACTTTGCCTCATTTCTCAGTGCTCCTCATCAAACACTTTAACAGGACACAAATTGGGCTTTTCTTATGCGGCAGCTAAAGGCTGCAGAAGGAAAAAGGTCTTCCCTAGAATGAGTCTCTAAT
>JANHFO010003482.1:333648-348281 GCA_032468095.1 Pareas carinatus | reverse complement strand
AAAGAAAGAAAGAAAGAAAGAAAGAAAGAAAGAAAGAAAGAAAGAAAGAAAGAAAGAAAGAAAGAAAGAAACCACTAGAGCATTCTCCCTAGTAGTTTTACTGGCATGAGCTAATAAGATAGATAAAATTTTCCTCCTTTGTTTTAACAATCACTATGGATTGTCCTTAAGTGTAGCATAATTCTTACAAAGTTTTTAATATGAAAAAGTATATTGATTATATGTAGATTAACTGGTGGTCAGCATTTCTTTTTCCATAGGACAGTTTTATGAGAAAAACTAAGCAGCTTGAATTAGCCATCAAAAAAGGCCTTTAAAGAAAAGAGTAGGCAGTGGTGATATTCCTAAACAATACAGAATAGAATATTGTATTGCAATAATTCTTTTTCAGAATATTGTCATTTTCATAAGATTTTTATTGATAAGAGTTTTTATGAATTATAGTTAGACTTTTATCTTCTGTGTTATAAGTTACCAGGATAATTATATTTGGCAATAACTGCATGTTGCTAATACACCACCAATTCCCCCCTTTCCCCTCCCGACTCCCTTCCCCCTTCCCATTTCCTTCCCCCCATATCCCATATTTTGTAAATATTGTTAAAGTTCAATGTTAAATTTTTTATGTTTTCTGTACATATTTTTTATGTTTTCTGAGTCCTTCGGGAGAAGGGCAGTATATAAATCTAAATAAATAAATAAATAAATAAATAATAAATAAAAACTGGACCCTGGTGCCAAAAAGGTTGAGGACCGCTGTTGTAAATTATAAACGCGGAGATCAGATTAAATTAGCCTTCAAACATGGCTTTACCCTTCAAGGGTTAAAACGATCTTAAGGTACTTGGCAATCTTGCGATTTAGCAACAGGACGGATTCAAAGAGGAAACCTCAGTGGTTACTAAACAAACGTTATGGAATTAGAACACAACCATCCACACCTATTTTGTTTTGAACTTACGCCATCCTCTGCAGGCTGTTCTTCAGCTGAACAGGTGGACTGTTCCTTCTCAAACACTTCCTGAATAAAGGGAGAAATAAATTAGGTTAGCCTCTCTCTGTATCAACAACATGTGAAACTGATCAATTAAACACTGACACTGAACAGAAAGCGAAACATTGGTTCGCATGTCTCAAGATGAAGAATCCAGTTATTGAGAGGGGGCAATTTCAGTCAGTCTAGTCATTGGTGAGAAGACTTTGGGCTCCTGAGAAATTTTGTAAATTTAGTTGCAAATAACTGTTGAAAACAAATATGTATGTGGAAGAATTAAGGAACAAAATGTGCATAAAACGTAGATTAAGTGTTGGTTTGAAATGCCAGAACTGCATTTGCAGTTGCCAGGAAGATTCTCAGTTCATCCAGGTCATAGTTGTCTCAAAGGTGTCTTTTGAGAAAGCATTTTTGAGACATAGATTAGCAGTTCTTTTTACGTATTTATGTATTAAATTTTTATGCCGCCCATCTCACCTATAAAGTGGCTTTGGGCAGCATAAACCTTTTTCTTTCTTTTGCCTAATTTAAAATGAAGGAGGAGGGCTTTTCATTCTCACTCTTGGAGATCTACTTTTTGACCATGTGTGAAGATGAAGGAATGTTACATTTCTCAACTGATAAATGCAATGTGCAAACTGTGCTATTAAAAAAAGATAAGGACAGAAAGATTATTTTTTTATTTGTTTAAATTTGTTTAAATTTTATTTAAAAAGTCAAGAAGCACAATACTGTATATCCTTCTCATAGTAATTGCATTTCCAAAAAGGCATTAACAGTATCCACTTTCACAAAGTGAAAAGTGAATGTAAAATTTTTTGTTCTAATGCCAAGCAAAAAATATTTTAGAGATGTAAAGTTGTAAGAGAGAGGGAAAAGCTCTTTTTAATCATGAGAAGTTTCTTTACTGAATTACCTATTTAGCACAAGTACTTGTAATTTTTTCTTGGACACCAAATATCTATCCCCGCCCTCAATAGGCTTTGATAACACAAGAGCTACATTCATGCCCTGTTGAACTATGGCAGCTTGATTTTCAAAGCATAGTCCATAGTTTGATAATAACCGACCCAGAAATACTTAGGCAGATGGGGTAGGAAGAACTTTTAAGAACAGCTAAGAACTAAATTATTAAGCAGCCCCTGAACTATTTGCTGGAAACTTGATGGCAGGATTACTCTATCTGGAAGGGACAACTAGGCTCACAAATATTAGATTCTGTTTTACATTTTAACAGAATCAGATGATATTTGGGGTCCTAGTTTTTCCTATATTGCATAGTATATTTGTCTCTCATAGTTATTCCTACATTGCATAGTATATTTGTATCTTATTTCCAATTCTTGTCCATGGAAACAAAGCTACAGATTTGGCACAAATCAGATTGAGCTGTTTTCTGAGTCATTAGAACTACTCTTGTAATCAGTAAGTATGTCTAATTTGAAGCAGAGGACATGCTTAAGTGTCTCCCTTCATATACCACACAAAAAAGCCACAAGTGGAGATTTTGGCATGAACTATGGTCTTAGGAAATTCCACAGCCCTGTACAGTTTGCTTCTTGATGTATTCAGGGATATGACGAGATATAGCATAAATAAACCCAAGAACAGTGTGTACCAATATCAATACTTACTGCCATTGTCTGTCTTGTCAAGGTGACCAAAACTGTGACTAGCGATCCTACAGTGATGTTATTACTGTCTTCATCATCCAAAACTGAAATAAAGGTTCCCCAATTATATAGCTTTCTTGTGAATAGATTTTACTCAACTTTTAAATGCATGACTCAAAAAAGCTAATTTTTTGCAGCTTGAGTTCTCATCTGGATTTTATCCAACCGTCGTCTCATTTAATGATAAAACTCAAAGGACCTTAAAGATACATCACAAGCAGCTGCAGATTGAAGGGCAAAGGAAGAATACCAGAGTATATGAGAATGTTAAAAGAGAGGCTTTTGATAGCTCCTCAAAGACAAATTTGTATATATTCAATTCCTGCTGGAAAGGCTCTGTACGGAATCTTCTTTTTAAAAAAATTAAAATGCATACTTTTGAATAAAGGTGTATAAAATGTTCCAAATCTGGACTATATCAAATTTGAACCATCTCTGTTTTTAGTCTTGAAATACTCTGCTTTTCACTCGGAACAGTTTTGCATTCAAAATGAGGGTTTTCATACTTGAACTGGGTATTTTGAATTCCAAACATTTTGAATTCAAATTGTTATGTGCACTCCTATTTTGGAACTAAAGGACTTTATATAGTTTGATATATTATAAAAAATAACAAAGGAATATATGTATTTTTAGTATTGCATCTCCCTGGCATTGTCTGATGACTGCCAGATGTGCAGGACTGCTACATAGATTATACCTGCCACATAAACTGACATCAGGTAATCCAAATTATCTGAAGGGAAACAGGTTGAAAAAAGCTGTTCTGAATAATGGTCTATGTTAAAAATGAACAAAACAATAAGGCAAAGATAACCTGTCAAATCACAAAGCTGGAAATGCCAGCAAGGAGTTATAATTCAGATTAAATTCCTTAATTTAACTTTTTAGAAAATCAAAATACTTCTTGAGAAACAATTCTTGAAAAAAATAATAGTAACAGTTTCATTTAAGCATACACCGTACAGGTTGAATGGATTAAAGAAAAGAAAGGTGTTCAGGCAAAATGTTCCTTTTTAAAAAAGTATCAAGTTCACCACAGAACTCTAACAAGTAAAAGGGATCGTCTCCTCAAAGGATACTGCTCATCATCTACAGCTTCATAAGTACTTAGGTTAAAATGAATTGAATGACTACTGTCAATTTAGATCAATCAAACCTATTTTAATGGGTACATTTTAAAAAATCAAATAAAATTTGGTATGTTAATACTGGAAAACAATGAACCTTGTTTCCTCCCATTAGGTGAGAGAGGGATATGCATGCATGCCTGCCATAAATACTGTATATATCAATCTCCCAAAGAGTGTTTAAAAACTCAGAAAAGTAAACAAACCCAGGAACAATAACAGAAAATAAAAAAAACCAAAATGTTTAAGGTTTCTACTTAGAATCAGAGTACAAGCAGTGAATTATTACAAGTGCAATGTTACGTACGACTAATTTATAATCAGACTGGTATTAATCTAGTCTATTTCTGACAGCAACTCAGGCAAGGGGTTGTTTACACACCAGCTAGCCTTAATTGAATATGGCTACATCAAAATCTGTCATGCTTTATATGTGAAACACTTAGTAAACTGTAGTCTTCTCTCACAGTTAGGGTATGCAGAATATTTCATTTGGAACCATTTTGAATATGAACTTTCACAACATTCTCATTTCAAGTACAAAACTGTTGTCTTAATATCCTTTGCATTTTGAAATGATTCAAGCTTGAAACTCATTAGCTAGGAAGCATTTCATTCTGAGAACAGCTTTTTAAAGCTTGAAACTCTTCTGCAGTGCTTGGAGTAGCCTGTTCCATGGCCAGAATAGTTTCATACTTGCAAATAGGGCATTTGGGGCAAATTTTAACCCTGAAACATTTTTCACTGCCCTTGTCGAGACTTATACATGGTTAACCTACCAACATGGGACCTTATTATATCCTCTTTATTGGAACCTCAAATCTAAGATAGTCAATGCAAGAGACCTCAAAATTCCCAAGGGCTTAACAGTATAAATTCCTTATTATTATTAACTATATGGCATTAATTCAATAGTAGAAATCCTGATCAACACACTAAGACAGCACATGCCACCTACCCTGCGGTTTTATATCCATGGTGATATGTGGAAAACTGCCAAGCACAGCCATAACATCTTCATATTTTTCATCTTCAAGAAAGTGTAGTAAATTGTGACGATCTGAGGCTTTTAAACTCACCAAGTCTTGGATAGATTTAATTTTGTACTGTTTACATTAAACAAAACAAAACAAACATTTCTAAGTATTAGACAAGAATTATCAAGAACATAAGCTGCATCAAACTTTTTTTGCTTTTTCTTAAATGTTACTTTAATGGTTATAAAAAGATGGCAATATATGTTAAATCCCTATATGTGATTCTCTGGAAATGGAACAATGTTTAATTAAGTATAATGAATAATAACTGGATAATTTCGATATCAAAAGAGAAAGGAGACAGGAAGGTGGGAAATGAATATTGCTTCCTTTTCCCTATCCACACTTCCCTACAAAACTCAATAATTAGCCTCAAATTGTCAAACTTCTATCAACTTTCCATTCCGCTTTTCCATCTATCAGAAATGCCATTTGCTAAAATATAAAAAGCTAACCATCATCAGTGGACATTAAATTTGTACTATAAAAGGCTGTAAGTAGCATTTTAGCATTCAAAATCAGGTTAATCTTATATGACTGGTGATAATGATATCAGAATGAGTGATTAGTAGCACTGTGCCACTTAACAAGTACAGGTAGTCCTAAACTTATGACAGATTACTTATTATGACACTTCAATGCTATGACTCATTCACTCTCTCTATCTCTCTCTCACACACAGAGAGAAGGGGGGGAGGAGAGAGAGAGAGAATTGCACTTCAGGCACTTGGGAACTGCCTTGCATTTACAATTGGTTGCAACCTCCCACAGTCGCATGACCATTTGTGACATTTTTTGTGATTTTCCAGCAAAAAATTGGGATATGCTGGATTCATTTAACAACTAAATGGTTCACCAAACAACTTCTTTATTTAACAACCACAATGATGAATGTCATAAAGAGTCTCATAAAATCAAGTCTGGTCATGTGGCGTCTCAACTTACAACTGCAATAACTTGCAACCAAAATTCCAGGCTACATTTTGGTCTTAAATTGAGGGCTATCTATAGTTGCTTGCCTTTTGGGGATTTTTATATTTTCTTTACTATGAAATATAATCCTTTTGGTCAAAAATGTATATTAATTATTTTATTTATTTATTAGATTTTTATCCTGATTTTTTATTTTATAAGTAACTCAAGGCAGCAAATATACATAATGTTCGATTTTCCCAATAACAATCCTGTGAAATGGATTGTGCTAATGTGGTCACCCACAAGGTCACCATGCTGCCTAAGATGGGACTAGAACTCACAGTCATCGAGTTTCCAGGCCAGTTCCATAACCATTACACCAAACAATTAGTGTCTCCAAGAATAAACATTTTCCAAAATGTGGTCAGATCAAGTTAATTCTAAGATGCTACAGATTATCTCAATATCTTCTACCTTTTTATGATTAGACACCCTTCTGAGATTATCTTCTTCAATGTGTGGGAGTTGAAGGAGTGGCGACTTAAACTGCTGAAGCCCTTGGACAGTTATCTGAGAAAGTTTCATGCAGTTTTCCAAAGAAGCCAATGAGGGAGCGCGAAATTCTCTTTCTGAGGGAGAAACACAGGGAAATATTTATACTCAATTGTCAGTATTAAGAAGTAATGCACCATACAGGTAGTCCTCAAATTACATTGGCAATTGGTACCAAAATTTCCAAAACTAAGCAACGCAGTCATAAAGCACAATGTCTCTGACCACACTGTTTGCAGTTAAGCAAGGACTGTGCACCGTTAAGCCGTCGCCTCCTTGCAACTTCCCGCCAACTTCCAACAACCACAGTAAGTGGGGAAGCTGGCAAAAAATTGCAAATCCCAGGCAACTCACGAACAGCACAGTTGGAGGGGTGTGTGTGGCTGCTGCCAAGTATGTGAGAGTGAGCAAGTGGCCAGGAAGTGTGTAAGTAGCTGGGGAGTGATGGCATGAATGCAGTGGGGCCCAGAGGAGTGTGGGTGATTGGTCTGGAGGTGCAGCACAAATGCAAGTTTTAGAGAGTGTATGAGGATATGTGGGTGCCCGGTATGACGTAAGTGCAGAAGGCTGAGGAAGGCTTACCCAAGCAACTTGCGTCCTTCCCTGCTAGCTTCCCCACTGATTCTGCTTCCAGGAAGGTAGCAGGGAAGATTGCCTTAGACGATCACATGATGCTACAACCATCGTAAGTGCAAGCCAGTTGCCAAGCACCCACATTAGCATCAAGTGACTGCAGGGGTGCAGAGACTACCATAATTTCAAGGACTACTCGTAACCCGCCCTCCCTCAGCATTACTGCATCCATTTCAAGGGTTAGTTGTAACCATCACTCATTCAACATCACTGTAACATCAAATGGTCGCCGTACTTCAGTGAAAATGGAAAATGGACTCAGAGAAAGAATACCCTTAAAAATATTATCAAATCTCTTGTTCTAGTTTAAGAATGCCTTGATGCAATTTATCTCACCTATTTGAGAAAATTACAATAAGTAAAGGTATTCCTTGAGTTGCAACCATAATTGAGCCCAACATTTCCACTGCTAAGCAAGCATGAAATTATAGGGAATTTTGCCCCATTCTACGACCTTTCTTGCCACAGTTGTTAAGTGAACACTGCAGCTGTTAAGTGAATCTGGCTTCTCCGTTGATTTTGCTTGTCAGAAGGTCACAAAATGTAATCACATGAGCCCGGGACTCTGCAACAGTCATGAACACATGCCAGTTGCCAAGCAGTTGAATTCTGATCACATGACCACGGGAATTCTGTAAGGGTCGTGTGAAAAATGGTCATTGGTGACTTTTTTCAGGGTAACTTTGTTGTAACTCCGAACAGTCACTAAATGAACGGTTGTAAGTCAAGGACTATCTGTACAATGTCACTCCTCCCTTACATGTTATTTGTTTCCATAGCAGGGTTATAAGATTTTAAATATTACTAGACAACCCATGACCCCTTGGGTTCTCCTTTCAGAGGTATTTCCTTAACCACATCCCTCAATGCCTCCAACAATGTACTGTCTTCAGTGGAAAAGCTGCGATACATTCAGAAATGTATCTGTCTTTAAAATAACCTATGTTGAGTTGTATACCACAGTCAAACATCAACACAGGAAATGTTTTGTGACATTGTGTATCATGCTTTATAAAAATGCTTTATAGTTTTTATGTTATACAATGTTTTATCAAATTTGCCAAAATTCAATTCCACGAGAGAAATGGGTCCTGGATTTTGGACACAATCTGTAAAGTAGATCATTTGATGTATCTGGATTCAAAACGTTTTGCCCCCTATGTTTCATGTTTGTTTCATCCAGTTACAAGTTACAGGAAAGAGAGTTTTAGTAGTATAGCGATAGTATTCACAAATATATCTTAGGACTTACCTTCACGACTACGTGCCATGAGTATTAATTGGCAGATTACATTTACCATTTCCTGAAGCAAGGAAGGACACTTTTTTAAGACAAACTGTTGATCTATAAGAAAGGAAAAAAACTGAACAATTCTGAACAATACTATACATGATTATAGACTTTCCTTTCTTATTACCAGGGCAATTTGGAACAAAATCTCTGTTTGGTTATCAATGACAGACACTTGCAGATACAGAACGTTTATTATACACATTAGAAAACCACAATATTACTTTTTGACATAATTGCCATTCAAATTGAGGCACCTTTCATTACATCTTACAAGGTTTGAAAATTCTTCTGTAAAGAAATCTTCCTCCTGGGAATGAATCCAGAGGAGGTGGTAGTCGCTCGGCGCCAAATCCGGGCTATTGGAGGGATGATCAAAAAACATCCCAATGGAACTGCTCCAAACGTTCTTGGGTGCATCTACCAGTGTGCAGGCAAGCATTATCATGAACCAAAACATTGGAAGTCAGCATGCCTGGATGCTTGTGTTGCACCGCTATGATGATGACAATGTGCTTCACAATCCTGTTACAGGATGGCTTCATTCTCAGGAGGGAGTGTTTTTTGCAAAAGGAATTTCAAACCTTGCAAGATGTTATGACAAGTGTTTCAATTTGAATGACGATTACATCAAAAAGTAATGTTGTAGTTTTCTAACATGTATAATAAAAGTTCTGTATCTGCGAGTGTCTGTCGTTGATAACTAAACCGAGATTTTTTCCAAAATTGCCTTCATATATAGCTACCAAAAGATCTGTCATATGCATTAGAATAAGCTCCAAATGGCATCATACAAGCAAGCTTCTGTCTGTGCAAAAGGCCAGCTCATCTCCTCTTCCCCTTCACATTCCTAATTGCACACTATCACCAAATCTGCTCTGAAGAGTTCTTCGATCCTCTAGAGCAGTGTTCTCAACCTTTTCTTCACCATGACCCCACTTTAAATACCTTCTGTGGCCATGGAGCATAGCCACAGACCACCAAGACTTAACTCAAGATTTAAATCATAATATTTCTTCAAGTTTTCACAGACCCCTTGTGATGACATTGAGAACCACTGGCTCTAGAGCAGATTTGGGAGCTGGGGGACCCTGAGAGACTGCAAAGGAAGAGGGAGTTTGTCTACCAGCAGCACCTTTTTCAATGGCTGATGGACACAGTAAATTTCATCTCCATACTCAAATAATTAAATCTCAATGTAAATCAAGATATGCATAAACTCTGTATTCTTGTGCATGCACATTCAGATATTTCTTTGGCTGCCATGGCGCTTCCCCTAAGCAAGCAATGAGAAAAAATTCAGAAGGTACAATTAAGCAAGAATTTTCTGTTGCTGATAGCAACTGAACAGCTTTCAAATAATCATTTACTATAGCTACTTGTCTGTCCATTACCAATAATTTACAACAGAACCTCACCAATTCATATAGAAGGTGTGAAGCAGCGAGAAGGGTATATTTGCCAAAATAACAAATTCATGTATAACTTAGTTTAAAAAATATACAAATTTCAGACACTTCTGTGAAGTTTTTGATAAAACTCAAATTTCTGTAACTGGTTACTGAAATATGTATAGAGTGAAGGCACAAGACTTGAGTCCCTTTTGTAAACTTTAAAAAGAAAACACGTCCCTTGCCACCAAAAATAAATAGTAGCTTATACAAAAGAAGTATCAAGTATGAAACTTGTAATTCAACAAGATAATTTCAAATCCTTCTTGTCATCCTATGCTCTCATGGTTTCCAAAAGCAACTACCTTGTTCAAGTGTCTCAGGAACTTTCATTCTGGCAAGATGAGCTAGTAAGAGTACTCTGGCTTTCAAGCTATATGGACAAGTAAGTGGAGGTTCATTTTTCTTCAAATTAATGCTGCCAATTTCTCTGATAAGCTGAAAATGAAAAAGAAAGAGAATGCAAGTGTAGGAAATAGGTAACCCTCGACTTATGATCGTAATGGAGCCGATCCATTATGGTAATAAGTTGTGATCGTTGTAGAATGGGTCATCACATGACCTAATTTTACCTTATTTTGTGAAATTTTTAAGTAAATCACCAGGACTAAGTGAATTTGCAGTCATTAAGTGAAGCCACTGTTCACTATGGAAGATGTTTGCCCAAAACCGGAAGTAGGATGCTACTAAAGGTCATAAATGCACAATCATGTGACTGTGGGGGGGGTTGTAACCACTAGAATTTCAGGATAGATAGAGTTGTAAGTATTTTGGGGAGGAGGGGGGTCTCTCATAATTTCAAATAGTCACTAAGTGACCAGTCATAAGTCAAGCCTAACTATTTGATATCAACACATAAAGAAAAAACTTCACTAATAACAAACCTGGGGTATTTGAATATTGTCTACAGGTCTGCTTGTTGCATCTTTATTATACTGAGGATCAAATTCAGAAGCCGCTGCCAAAACCATTGTAAGTCCTGCAGAGAAAATAAATGTCCTATAAATACATAAAAATTATTAAGATCTATATACTTTCTCAAAATCTGTCCCAGTAAGATTTTTATTGACCGCTTTCTCTTCAGAGACATATCAACAAGAATTAACTAAACATAACTCAAATACCTTAGGATCACTCTTTCACTAAAGAAGCAAGAACCAAACATAACTGTCTCAGACGACCATTTTCATGAATCGGTATTCAGAAATCTTACACTGGGACTTTCTCTATGGTAGCTAAGTAGCTAGGTTTTAAGATACAACACGGATGACAATTAAAAGAAATGTCAGCTAAAATTTTGTCTGTTATCGTCCTTTCCATATCAATATATGTTGCTTTCACAGGAAACATTAATAATCCCATTATTCTTCAATAACATCAAGTTGTATGAGTATCTTCTTTACATTTACTTTTGAATAAGACAGCTTGTTTATCTTTCTTATGTTGGCACCTTTTCCTTCATTTTTAAACCTGAAGATTATTTAAAAGTCTGCTATGATGTTAGCATCTATACACAATTATTTCCATCTGATCATGCAGCTACTGAACTAAAAACAACACAGAGTTTCATCCAGAAAATTGTGTTAGGGAGCAAGAAGTGCTGGCATTGTTAGATATGTGAGCAAGAATTGGCACTGTACTGCAATAGCAGTTCTTGGATAAGAATAACTTCAGATTTTAGCATGACTTTTTAATGTGCTAAAGCAGGGATGGACTTTTTTTAGTTTATAAAAAAAGACTTCCTCCTCCTGCTGTGACAGGAGACTATAAAGACATGGCTGATGCTTTTACGATATCACTGGAGTCACTATGACAAAGTTAATATTTCTGGATCTTTTGGAGTTGGAGGGAAGAGGGTGTTAAAGGGTGACACGGGTTCCTTAAGACATGCAGAATTTGTATCCCACTTGTACCAAGTGCTGAAAAAAGAGGATTCTCATAGCTATCGTATTTTTCGCTCCATAAGACGCACCGGACTATAAGACGCACGATGCCCAGAGACCTCTCATTTGGAATGCGGATGCGCAGAGATCGCTCTGTGGGGCGCTCCAATGTTCGGAGATCGTCCTGAAGGCCGAATTGGAGCCTTCCCGGTGCCCTGCAGATGCGCGGAAATTGCTCCGCGGGGCGCTTCAAGGCTTAAAGATCGGCCTGGAGGCTGAATTGGAGTCTTCCTGGCGCCCTGTGGATCGATCTCCTGCGTTTGGGGGGGGGGAGTGCATCTTATGGAGCGAAAAATACGGTATTTCCCATAATATGCTTTATAAAATATGCAGAAGAATCTTCCTAGGATGATTATTTCATAAGAGAAAATCTAATTTAAGCAAATCCACCTCAAATGTTACAGCCCATTCATAGCCTCAGTACCTTAATCCCACATTCTGCTCAAGAAATCAAGTAGCATACCACAGAAAACCTAGTGCGTAAACTTTAACCTTCTGCAGAATGCAGGTCTATCTCTTTGAAATAACTACAAAGGAAGCACAAAATTATATTTTATTATTTAACTGGTGCAAAATGCTTACTTTTCATATCCATATTTCTGGTTTTATAAACAAAATAGGTATAAATTTGGGTTGTACGGATGAGAATCTGGTCTCCGCTGTAACGAATGGATCGATACCACCAAGAACCCTAAGTTATTTAAAACAAAAACATTGACATTAATGATGCATAAATGCAGTGAATATACTATTTTCTCCAGTCTTGAACCTGTGATTCAAGCATAATTCTTATGAAAGCAATGAATTACAGAAACTTTAGCAGTTTAGATGACAGCTGACATCACAGTACCAAAAGTTGAAAGATACAAAGAATCTGTGTTGTACAGAAGCTTTATATTATGTAAGTACAGTGCCAAGAGGCAGGAAAAACAGAAAAAAATGACTGCAAAGAAGAATATGTAACAAACTTAAAATGCTATCCCTTTGTATTAAAAAGCGAAATGCATTCAGCCAATGCTGTTCAGCAGAGAACTGAGCACCTATTTTCATACTTCATCATCTAAAAGTTAAAGAAGAATCCAAAACACATTGTTCTGTGTTTTAGTGTCAGCTATATAGCGTAGTAATACAGAACATCTTATGGAATTCAAAATCTCTCAACACTCAGAATTCCAATTCTAGTCCTTTTGTTTTAGTCAGTGATAGAACCTAGATAGCAGATGAACAATCTTCAAAAAACTGGAAACCAGGGAGTCTGAAAAATCATGGATATACTTAAAATTTGCTGCACAGATTTGACATACCGATATGTCAATGTAAAATTGTCAGGTTAGAAAATTATCATCCTAAAGATGGGATGGTTGAGTCTGTGAAAGAATTGACATACTTCGTATTTTGTGAAATATACTTTTCACCCTTGGTTTAAAATAATACTCACTACAACCACTGGAAGAATAACCATAAATGCTAATCCATAAACCAGCAAAACCTAGGAAAAATGAAAAGAAATATCAGGGAAATTGTAATAAATTGTAATCCTACTCTATATTTTCCTCGCTAAATTTTCCCAGCAATTCAGGCATTTTTATATTCACTGCAACATGGCATTGTGACAAGATTACATTTCATTGTGTTTACAGAAATCTGTAACTTACAGAACAGTGTAAGAAAAATCAAATTATCACTGGAACCTGCTACATTGCTTTGCCTCCCGACTATAAAAGAAAGCCTTCGAGACTCACCATAACTAAATCACAGGCAAAGTGCACTTTTTAAAGTACACTAAAAGCTGAAGCAAGCCTAGTACTGGACTACAATTCTGAATAGAATAAATGCTAACTTTCCCAAAGTTGGCAACAGTTTACGTGCATCAATAGACTGTCATTTTTCCCTAAATGACTGTTAAAAAAAATCTCTGTAGACTATCAACTATACTAAGGCTTTCTGCTTAATACAGCCATATTGGGAGTTGCTTTACCAAAATAGAATTCTTCTGATCCACAATCCAAGCAGGCAATGCAATTCCAAAGCTTGTAGCTGCAAGAAACACGGAAAAATAGGTTGCAAAATACGGCAATATAGTCAACATGTGTAAATTTCTGCGGTTATGCATGCTGGGTAAATTATACATCTTTTCAACCTAACATTTCTCTTATTAAACAAAAACTGAAAATCTTATTTCTTTAAAGCATGCTCTATGTATGGTACATATGTGGATGCAGAACTAACCAGAGGAATAATCTACTTGCTCCAATCTGTGTGGAATCTTAAGGAGATAAACATTCCTTCACAGATAGAACAGGGATCCCTAACTGCCAAGTTGTGGCCCGTTGGGAACCAGGTCGTGCAAGCATCGAGTGGACAAGGACACAAAACTACATTTGTGCAAATGGCAGATGCACACACAAGCACACAAAGCTTTGTTTGTGCAAATGACAGGTGCGTGGAACTGCCACTTGCACAAACAGAAGTGAGCACATGAGTGTGAATGGCTGCCGCTTGCATTGAACCATCTCCTTTCCCCCCCTCTGCTGCCGCCACGACCACCCCAACCAGTCTGCAGAGCTGGAAACATTGGGGGCTGCTGAGATAGGAGACTAATGGTTCTTCTAAGATCAAGAGATACCCATTGCATGAAAAGCTGTATTTATTTGTAAAAGTATGAATGACCTGAATGATAACTAACCCAAGTTAAGGGTTGTTCTCTACGTAACAAGACAATCCCATCCATTTTGAAGGGCAACCTTGTGAGATCACTTTTAAAGAAACATCCCTAGAACCTAGAAGATTATAAGGATAACTGCAAATATTATGTTCTTGATGAAGATCTACAAACTGAATGAATAATCGATACTCAATTTGATTTTAGCTCTAAACAACTATGAAGAGTAACTTTATTGCTTCAATTTATATACCGCCCTCCTCCCGAAGGACTCAGGGCGGTGTACAGTCGATTAAAACCACAGCAATATCATATTAAAAAACAGTTTAAAATTAATTAAATCCAATTAGGC
>JANHFO010003482.1:318876-333548 GCA_032468095.1 Pareas carinatus | reverse complement strand
AATAAACAGGTGGTAGCCCTCAGTCGCCTCAACAACCTGTCCATGTCCTCAGGAGTCACAGGCCCGAACTCATCCCAGATAACAGGCTCAAGACATGCATCGTCCTCCCCCCCCCCGGATCATGCCAGTCGGAGCTCAAGCATCTCCAGATCTGGTTGATTTTATCATGCAGATAACAACTGAAATCCTCAGCACGACCCTCCAAGGGATCCTCCCGTGCTCCCACATGTAAGAGGGAGCGGGTCACCCTAAAAAGGGCGGCTGGGCGGTTATCTGCTGACGCAATCAGGGAGGCAAGGTAGTTACTCTTCGCCTCCCTGATTGCCCCCAGGTAAGTCCTAACATGTGACTTAACTAGGGTTCGATCAGATTCGAAGCGGCTCACCCTCCAACTGCTCTCTAGGCGTCTTTTCCGACGTTTCATCATGCTGCTGAAGCCAACATCATGCTGCTGAAGCCAACTCAGGACAGCACAATAGTGCATTAATCTTGACTTTCATGACTGTGTAAACAACCTCCCTTCAACTGACCCATAGGGAGTGGAACCTCTATAATTATTCCAAGAAAAGCTGTTGATTGATTTGGAAATTATCAGTAGACCTGAATATACAATAGATATGACACTAAAACTGAAATATTCCAATTTTTCAAGCATATTCTCATAACAAAAAATTGGGGGCTGGTAATGTTCAGCATTCAGTCTGATTTTGTATGTATATAAGAACTACTATTCCCATATAGCAAAGCAAAAATGCAAATTAGACAACATTTCTATGTGGAGTTGTAATCTAACAAGCAAACAAATGTATGAAAAGGTTTGCGAAGCTGGATCTCTGGATAACATAACATGAGATTCCCAATAGTTGGAATAGAGAAAACTACTCCATAAATTGATATGCTTTTATAACAAAATTATGTGCCTGTCTTATACTTTCTTTGGTTTGTGCATGCGTGTTTGCTTTATATTGAAAATTAATAAAATATATATTTTTAAAAAAGAATAAATCACACCGCAAGGTCAGGATGCTTCATAAATTATGACTTGGTACAATAAACTATAGAATTACCCTGTGGTCCATCAGGGCTGCCATATTCTTCCCAATTTTTTCGAGATTCTTCATCAGTTAAACTACAAAATAAGAGGCACAATTATGTTAGAAAGCTTGTTTCAAGGGTGCACATTATCCTTGCTCAAAGAGAAGCTTTAAAATTTGCCACATAAAAAGTTAAAATCCTCAAGATGATTCATACCAAAATAGCACAGCAGACAGACATGGCAGAGTATACACAAACAACATGCAAGAATGTCACCAAAGTGTACTCATTACAAACAGTAACTTGTATTGGTAACAACCAATTGGGACAAGAAAGGAGAAAATGCAGTTTGAAATGGGAGTGAGCCAGCATTATCCCCAGTGATTAAAAAGGCTCCTCTAAGGTCTAAATGAGCACTTCTGATGACAAAACAGAGAAATTAATTTATAGTAAACTGATTTTCTCTTCCTCTGAAGCATTTATATGGCTGGAAATCTACTCTAAATGATTAGACAACCTTAGATCTTTGCTTATTTTATAAAACAGAATCACAAATCAACGTATACACTAAGAAGGAAACCAAATCAGTTCTGTATTGTAGCAACTGTGATACATAGACAAACTGGCTGAAACAGATAGAAAATGGTATTAATACATTCACAATGCTTACAATAACATTCCCTCCTATGAAAGAGACTTGAGAAACTTACGCTGCATAAGCCTTAGCAATATTCATAAACATAACTTCATCGCCACCTTTATCTGGATGGTATTTCAGCGATAACAAACGATACTGTTTTTTAATTTCTGACACTGTTGCACCCTATTAAAATAAGAGGTTCAAATTAATTATTTGCAATACATAAAGGATACACCTTCACATACTTGAAAGTAATTCTGATCATTCACTACAAAACTCAAATACAACATAATAATACTCGTACTACTTAGAAGACAAATTTGGCTTGCCTGAATTATTGTAAAATTTAGTTTTATAGCTCACATCCAATTCATCATCACATCCAGACAATAAGTCTGAGACAGCTACAACTTATTATAGTCCATAGAGGCTGAGAAAGCCAGTAAAACAACAGGGATACAACCACTCGTTCAATTACTGGCATTTCTGGAACTCAATTTATGCCAATAGGGACCAGAAAAATCACTGGTAAGTGGTGTGGTCGTTAAGTGAGGTATCATACGACCACCCTCAATTTTACAACTTTTTTACTGTGGTCATTAAAAGAATCATCAATGGTCATTAAGTGAAACATCATGACTTGCAACCTCCTTCTGGCTTCCCCATGGACTTTGCTTATCGAAAGCCAGATTGAAAGGTCACAAATGGCAATCACGTGGCCACAGGCTGCAGCAACAGTCAAAAATTCAGGCTGGTTCTTGACTGACCAGATCTCAAACACGCGACCACTGAGGCCCCCAGCGAGGGATGTAAGTGCAAAGGCCAATTGTAAGGCATTTTTTTCTTCAGTATCATTGTAATTTGAACAGTCGCTAAACCAATGGTTGTTCAGCAAACACTACATGTCATTTAAACCTCTGACAGTCCCAAAATAGACCTAAACCAACTGAAATTCTAAGATATGATCCCTGTAATATGCTGCTGCTGCTAACATTGTTTTCTCCAAATAAAAATGTATAAAGTAAATCTTAAATTCCATCTGGTAAGCCTCAAGCATTGAGAATTATTTGGAAAGTGTGTATAAATGCAACTTATAAAAAGGAAAAATTCTCCAAATGTTTAAATACCGTATTACATCATTATAAGACACATGTTTTTCTGTATTTTGGTGTCTCTGTATTTATGGTGCATCTTATATTTGATGGCGTCTTTCCAGGGTAAAAGGTATGCTCCGAGAAGCTGCGCATATTCAACCAAGTTCTCACGAACAGGAGTTGGGGATGAGCTAGCAGCCATTGCTGCAGCTGCTGCCATGGCTGGTCCAAGAATAAGTGTGTGCGGAGACTCGGCAAGCACGGGGCGGAGCCTATTTATTATCCCCACGCTTGCATTTTGGCCAGCTCTGGCTGCTGTGCAGTTGGGATAGAATTCCCTTTGACGCTGCATTTAAACGAAAACTTATTTATAACTTAAAAAAATAAGGGTGCGTCTTATAATCTGTGGCATCTTATTATAGATGTAATATGTAAGTACCAGATTGTTCAAAGGTCTCTACTTCTACATAAATACAGGAACATAGCCCAAACTGCACCTTCTAAAAACATATTTAAATAAACTATTCAACTTTCAAAAAGAATATATACAAGTTGGTTTTGCACTATTAACTAATTTTTGGTGATCAGCATATTAAATTATACTTTATTGTAAAACTATAACTAGCTCTTTTCCTTCTATTTGCAGACAGAACTTTTATCGAGAAGATGCCTCTAATTACAGAAGAAGATGTGATGAAGTAATCCTAACGCTTTTTTATTGTTGTGCTGTTGTTTGCTAACTTCCCTTTTTTGTCCTATTGTCCCATCTTTTTTATTATGGAGTGTCCCCCAATTTCCTGTTAATATGGAAAAAGAATGAAAGGTTTACTTCCTCCTAATACAACTGGCGTTGCAAAAAAGTTTTCGCATGAACAGATCAACACAACTGAATGCCACTTGTAATTTCAGAGACATTCACCATTGCTTCATATAGGGATGTTTTTAACAATTTTTTTAAAATACATATCATTTGTAAGGCATTGTCTTTAAGCCTGAATAGCATTTCTATGTTTTAATGCCAAATGATATCATTTAGTAAATATGTTGCTTATTTTGCATGCCTATTTACATCGTTTTATGAAATAGTGTCAGATATTCAATGCAGTTTCAAACAAGAGCCTTTGTCCAAAGTTCAAAGTGTGACTAACACTCAAAAACGAAATACTTAAAATAATAATATATCATTTACATCAAGTCTTACCTCGCATGACTTTTCAAATAAAAGAAAATTCTCTGCTGATTAAATGCTGCCAGTTGTTATGAGACAAACACAACTGGAAGAACAGATTTCCCTTCCTTCCTTTTCCATGTGTCCCTAATCTGTCTTTTGAAGGAGGTTTGTGTAGTGAAGAATAGGCATACTAGACTTGGAAAGTAATATTCGATTGAGGGCCCTGGTGAAATATTTAGTGTCAAATTTAGTTTAAATAATGAAAAATGGTGCTACTTACCGGATCTAATTGTAGTATTTCATATGGATTGTATTCTTGATATTCTCTGTCTGTTTTAGACACTTTGTAAGCAAGAAACAAAAACAGTGCCCATCCAGCAAGCAACACAGCTTTTCTGTAAAATTAAAAGTGAAATAGAAATCAATTTTAAATATTTAAATTTTTAGATGAAAATCCCATGCAACCAAAATATTCATGTACATTTTAAAAAGAGTTAACATCACAGGAAATAATAAATCAAAAAAATATCTATCCATCTCTCAAAACTAAAGGAATTATTTAAGTATGTCTTTTTTATTATTTATTTAAATTTGTATACCGCCCTTCTCCTGAAGGACCCAGGGCGGTGCACAGTCATCTAAAAACATATGATACAATATTAAAATAAATTAAAATATATTAAACCTGGACTGTTATCTACAGGTTTCTGCCAATATTCTACAGCCCCATCAAGTAGTTACAGTAGACACTCAGCTTAATTGATAAGTTTTATTAAATAATAAAATCATACTCAACTTACAACCCTGAGTCCAAAATTTCTGTCCCTAAGCAAGGCAGTTGTTAAATGAGTTGCACCTTATTTTATAACTTCATTTGCCATACTTGTTAAGCGAATCACTGCATTTGTTAAGTGAATCTAGCTTCCTCCATTGACTTTGATTGCCGGAAGTTTAGAAATGATGATCACAAGAGCCTAGAACAGTCAGTTGCCAAGTGCCCGGATTTTGAACATGTGACTATAGGAATGCTGCAACGGTTCTAAGTGTGAAAACTAGTCATGTCACTTTTTTCAATTAGACTGTAACTTTGAACGGTTGCTAAATAAATGGTTGTAAGACGAGGCTACCTGTATACTCAAGAATTCTCCATAAAAGGCAAGCTGTGTGGTGGGTTGGCTCTTGGTAGTGGTTCAATGAAGTTTCCCACTTCCCACTGAGGAATCCCCAGTCTATAAAGAATTCTAGGGTTTCCACAATATAATGTTAAAAACACTGCCTCACAGACACATGTTCCTTTCCTCAGAGCAGGAAGAACGGTGAATCCCCAAACACTGTCATGTTGGATACTCTATAGTTTCATTCACTAAAATTCAATCCATCACTTAGGAATCATTTTCAGTTACTTTATAATTAAAATTTAGACAACCCCCAGGAGCTATTGGTAAAATGCTGATATCAGATTTCTAAATATTTTCAAATGTTTAAATAATCTGCTTTTATTAAAATTCTTTTTAAAAAAGGTGTAAAATAGAAATCCTATTAAATTATACTTACTTTACTGTAGGAATTATATTCTGCTGGGGCTTTAACAATCGCAATCGATACCACAGGCATCTTCCATAAACTTTTCTTAAATTCTTTAAACGACTTTGCTCTGGGGAAGATAATTTTATTATTTAATAAAAATAAGATATCTTACATATCAGGCCTTCTTCAATCTGTTCAGGTCTTAAAGGAAAAACTTTGCAATATTACCTGTATTTCATCTTTTTCCCCCAGCATTATTTACCCTCTACTATACAAATGCACAAAATATGATCCTATCTATTCTCTGAAGTAGTTTCCCAAACCTCCTTTTTTATTTCTCAAAGTCATCAACATAGTACAAGGTGAAAACTCCATCTACATAATATCCAAGCACAACCCAACTTAGCTTTCAAACCAAGACAAGATTGGGCAGGTGCTGCACCTTCTAACACAAATATTTTAAGAGTTACCCCAAAAAAAGACTATGTAGATGTAATGCTGGCTTAAGGAAAAAATATTGGGCAACATATATACCTTCCACTCAATATTGCCTATTTTGTAACAATGGCAACTAGTATTATCTGTAAGAATTTAGTGAGTAGTAAGATTGCATCCTTCTGTTCAGATAAAGGACTTAGCAGACTTCTCCCCATGAACAAAAAAGTGATTTTAGCAGTTCCCCCTCTATATAGCCTGTAATCCAGGTCCAACAGTTGGAGAATCAATCAGAACACCATGAAAGATGTAAGGAATCTGTGAAAAACTACTATTCATCTTCGTTTGTTGGTGAATGTCTTTCTAGACCAAAAACTCTAATCAATGTACTACAATGTAATCTATACACAGAAAGGCACTTCAATGATTGATCTATCATTTACAGATGTCCAAAGTTTAAAATATTTAACAGAAATTTTGTTCCTAAAACGAGTGTGAGAAAAGGGGTGAAGAGCAGAGTCACCAGGGGCGCTAACTTCTACAACCATCATTTATACAATAAAGTAAGGTTGCTACATTCAAATGTACAAGTCATAGTTTATACAGTTTTCAAAAACACAATCAAAATCAACAAAATACTATATGCATGACAAATACTCTGCACCCAAACTATACTGCCAACAAGCTATTTTTTCATAATATAAAATACCTAGATGTTATTCAGACTTCATAAGATTGGTGAAATGCATTCTTTACAGAAACTTTAGAAAAATGATTTTTCAGGAAATTTTTAAAACAAAGGGAATAAGAAACAAATGGAAATTGCTTCTGAATATGCAACACCGTTTTATTTTACTTTTTACTGGGGCCAACTTTTTTTGTTAAGAATATTAGCTAATTCACACTCTAACATGAAGTAAGAACCTACAAGTATGGAGGGAAAGGGGAAGCAAGCAATCATTTATTGAAATTTAGACCGTTATTGTGGTATTACCTACTTAATCTTGCATCATCTTAATTTGCAACAATTCCACAGTTTTTAGTGAATTCATAGGTTAGCGTACACAGAATTGCGCATTATGTTTCTTTCTTCTAATGCAATTTATATTCCTCCAGCTCTCAAGCTGCTGAAAACAGCATTTGACAATAATAAAAAAAAAGAATTATGGAGAATTCTTATCTTATCCTCAATAGTTTTCCATTTTCTGAGAAAATGCTAAACTTGAATTTTAAAATGATATTTTTAAAATTAATATAAGAATTAGATCTGTTTTTTTTGTTTTGCTTTTATTTTACCACTTCAAATGGAATGTTTTTGATTTTGGGACTTTTAGATAAATGATTTATAAAGGAAAAAAGGGAATGGGAAGTCAAAATTATATGAGTGAGTTGTATACTCAGACATGTTTGTTGGGAAAATGTACTATTTTATTTTATTGTAAAAAAAATAAATTGACACAAAAATAGTTTTTCATTTTCTGCTTTCCCATGTGTATAAATTGTTTTACTGAATACAACTTTATTAACAGTGAAATCTTTTTTAAAGTGAATCTTTATCTTTACAATTGTTCCAAACAAAAAGAAATTTCTAAGAGTGTTAGTGACACAATCTTCTGAAATATGATAAAGGGTTTTAAAGGACAAAGAAAAGCAGGATAGAATGGGGAAAGGGACGATAGAGAGCATTTCAAAATACAAAAATACCAAGCCAGCTGACTAGAAAAGTGTGGCATAGTTTGCTAGGCTAGACATAACAGAACTACTTCTAAGTTTAAAAATAAAGTCAGAGAATAGTGCTTTTCGATTCCAATTCAATTGTATTAATTCCACTAATACACAGGTGCAACCTTCATCTTAGTGGTTGACAGACTCACATTGGAAAGCACAGCAAAGTTGAATCAGGTGTACTATGAAATGCATAAAAAAGAGATAATAAATACAATTTAATTAATGTGGAATTTGTATTAGAAGTGCTCTATTGAAAAAAAATGTATTTTGATTATTTAATATTGTTAGCTGATTCCTAAGCATGGTTTTAGAGAAAATAAATAACAGTAACTGAAGAAAGTCAAGTATGGATACAACCTAACATAAGTTTGGTTATAAAGCATATTAAACTAGTATACAATTGATTTAGTGGGTGCCATTTTGCCAATCCCTGCTATGAAAAATGAAATGTGGAGCAAGGCAACATTATGTCTATCTCTTTCCTAGATAATTCTGTAAATAGAAGAGCCCCTTTTATACTGTTGTTTCCACACACTGCATTTTAATTGCTTAAAACATTTATAATAGCAGCCACATTTACAGAACACTATGGTTATTATATGAATGAGTTGTAACTACACGCACCCGCCTGTTCTCTCATTCTCCAAACACTGCTTCAGAAAGATCATAAACTAGCTTCCACTTGTAACTGCAAAATTGCACCCAAATCCAAAATTGCTTAGCCTTAATCATGCTTTGCTGAAACAAATACATTTCAAAACATAATTTATGAAGGTGACTTGCTACTGTAAGACATTAAGATAACTGGTTACCTGTTGTCCATCAGAAAGAACCAGAAACAACTGAACATAATAAAACCAGTTTACAAGTTAGACTACTGAGTAACTCCTTTAACACAACCTTCTTTAAAATACATAGCATAAGTCTTTCAACTGCTAAAAAAACTGGCACTGTAGTCTGAATTGTCTTTGCCATTCAGTTAGAGAACTATCAATTTATCTTCAGTGCAATAATTACTCTTCTGAAGTATCTTTTTTTCTCCACACCTGATCTCACACCTATACAATAACATTTCTCTTAGCAGGTAACCAGATTTAGTCAATGTCATCCAGGCTTGGAAGTTAAACAGTCTGCCCTAGAGGTCCTGTTGTCAGACCTGTTGCTTAGATTGGGAAGTGAAATACATATACACAATAGAGCGGCGATGGTAAACCTATGGCATGCGTGCCACAGCAGGCATGTAGAGCCCTCTCTGCTGGCTTGCAAAGATGCTCAGAAAGGAGTGGCGGCGCCAGGCGATGATGTCATGGGACCATGCACATACTCAGTAAGAAAGTAGGGGTGCCACGACTCATTCCCCATGACTCATCTGGGCACTTGGTGTTTAAAAGTTTAGCCATCACTGCAACAGAGGAACACAATGGCATATTGTATTCCTTGTTGTTGCCAAGAAGTCTACAGGAATGAGAACATGAGAAAAGAAATTTTACTTTACAATAGAATACTGTACTAATTATTTCAAAGGCTGAACTATTAAATTAAAGGGTCACATGCCAAATAGATTCATATAACTATAATTTGGTTTGTGTAAATCAATACGTTATGGCTTACTACACAAACCATACAATTTTGAAAACGATGGTCATATTACCGGCAAAACAAAGAAACGCTTTGTTTCAACTACAACCATTTGAACAGGAAGGCAGAACATGGACTACTTGGGCTGTAACAAACTCTGATCCAGCACAGGTAGTCCTCGACATAGTTCACTTAGTGACCATTCAAAGTTACAACGGCAGTGAAAAGAGTAACTTATGACTGTTTTTCACACTCATGACTGTTGCAGCATCAATTCAGATGCTTAGCAACCAACTCATATTTATGACAGTTGCCCCATCAAGGGATCATGTGATCACCTTTTGCAGCCATCTGTCAATGAGGAAGCCAAATTCACTTAACAACAGTATTTTTAACTTAACTGCAGTGCTACACTCAACAACTGTGGCAAGAAAGGTTGTAAAACGGGGGGAAAATCACTTAACTGTCTCGCTTAGCAACATAATTTTTGGGTTCAATCTTGATACGTTGAGGACTAACTGTATTAATAAACATCCCTGGATTTTACGAATGTACATTTTTTCTTTCATATATGACAGGGCCACTACTGGACCACGGCCTCTCATCAACCGGGCTGCAAGGGGTGGCCTGTCACCTGCGTATTAGCGCATGTGCATGCACAGCCCCATTCGTATGAACGCCGCACAAGCTAGCCTAGTGCCACATCCCAGCTCGCCCCGGAGTCACGTCCCATTCACCCCCGTGGTCATGCTCCGCTCACCCCAGGGCCGCACCACGCATGGGTTTGCCCTCTCCACCCACCCCACGCCAGGCCAACCAAAAAAAGTTGGGGAGTCCCGATATATGAGACAAAATGTTTATGTGGAGAGGAGCAGAGATTAATTCAAATTCAAGGAACTATGACTTATTGTAAGGATTGAGAATAAGAAGCTACTGTGTTTCTAAAGTGTTTTAAACAAGTATAGTTAATTTATGCCAGTATGGACATGGGAGCTAGAGAGACATAACCTTCTTTAGGTAATGATCACAGATGGTTATTTAGTGAGGCTATTAAAAATTGTTTAAATACTGAACTATCAATATGAAACATATAGCATCTGCATTTGCAATATAAATCTCCATCTAAATTCAATCTCAACTGACTGACCACATTTGTTTTCAAAGAAAATGCAAAGTACACAAATACAAATTCTGATTAGAAGGTTGCCCATTAACAGTTAGATATGAGATAACATTGAGGCATCATCCGTTTAATCTGAAACATTCTTGCCAGTGTCACTATCCATTCTAATACAGAGACAGAGATGGATTCCAGCAAGATGGTAGACATGATTATTCTTGAAAGGAGCTATTTCAATGTGTACCTAGATGTAACTTTACAGTAAGTAAACTGGCATAGTTTTGCAAAGATTTTTCTATTTTACCAAACTATACTTACTACAGGCAGATCTAATTATGACCAAACTGTATTTAAGTTGGACTGTCCAGTGCTATCTCAAAGAATTTTCAAACAGTCCTGTGAAGCGGCAACTGAACTGCTTTCTCATTTGAACTGACTTTTTTTTCTTTCATTCAATGGTGTACAATTCTCAGAAACTGCCTGGACAAGTTTCTGTAGTTTTCGTGGCAGTTTTCTAGAAGTGGTTTGCCAGGCAGTTCCTAGGCCTGAAAGCAAGTGATTGTCCCAAAGTTACTCAGCTGGCTTGCTGTCTAAGACAGGACTAGAATTCACAGTCTCCCAGTTTTTAACCTGATGCCTTGACCGCTACACCAAACTGGCTCCACATCGACTCTACTATATTTCTAAACTTTTCAAAGTGCTCATTTATCTATCTCTATACTATTAAAACTCTCATTCATTCCCAGAATCTTTAGCTGAGCGAAATAGTGTATCATAGGATAATCATTTTTAAACCAAGGTACCTCCCTTAAATGCGCTAAGTTAAAAAATGCATCCCAAATTCAAGACCCATGACTCCGGTAGAACAGAGACACATTTTATAAATCATTTCATGAAAAAAATATAATAAAACTGTTTACGACGTAATACAAAATGCAATAAAACATTTCCTGTGTTGGTGTTTGTTTGTGCTATACAGTTCAACATGGGTTATTTTCAAGGTGGATACAACTCTGAATGTATCCTGACTTTTCCAGTGAAGGCAGAATACATTAGAAATTGTGTCACTGTTGAAGGCACAGAAGAATCTGGTAAGGGAATATCCCTGAAAGAACGATGGATTGCCTAGTTGTCTTTAAAAGATTCAGCAGTTTGGAGCTAGGTTGGCTAGATAACTTCTGCAAATACTGCATATGCTTGATTACCTTTTGCTAGCTGATTTATGTTCAGCTCATTTTATAATTGTTCAAAAATTACATAGTAACCAGCAATTCTAATAATCTCACAGCAAATTAAGGGATGAAGTCTGCATGGAAAAATAAGACTAAGATACCAAAATAGAAGTGGTGTATGTATTTAAAAAAAAAAATTCTGTTCAGACCCAAGTTTAACATTTTAAAGCAGGCAGGAACAAATGAGGCCTCTTTAAAAATCAGATCATTTTTGCTAAACCCAGAAATAATTGTATATAAAAATTGTTGCAATCTTGTCAAGAGCTATACCATTTAAAATACTGTAAAAACACAAACAGTACTGAGAGTTGCACTAATGGTGTTAAAGCCGTGTTAAAAGATAAAAGATTATAATTAGACAATATTTAGGAATAAGGTCTTTTTTTAATATTCTTGGTGCTGACATTATTAAAAAACTAGATCTTATAAACACTGACAACTGCCTCTGTTTCTTTTCATTAGGATGGAAAAGGGGAAAATCATACCAAAATAATGCATCTCATTTGCAATATCGCTCAAAAATAAATTGTATGGTCAGCTGAACACTGGAGTGCCATGGAAGAGACAAGATCTGCCCAACTTCCTTGAGATTTCAATACATATGGCAGATGCTTTTCTATATGTACAAAAGATACTGAAAGAAAGCTTAACATCAAAATGTCATTCTATAAAACTCATTGGAAAAAAATAGTCTAGATCAGAGGTCGCCAACCTGTGGTAACTACAGCTGACCTGCACTTCTAGAAGCGCTTATCAGCGGGCGCCAAAGCACACGAATGAGTCCCAGAGAATCGCAGCCCGGCTGGCTTTGCTCCAGGCATGTGCCTTGCTGTCTCTGCAGCAAATTGAGTAAAAGAAAAAAGGAGGAGGGGGAGAACTTTAAAATCTTTGGGAGGGGGAGAGGACGCCGCTCAGCAAAGAAGAGTCTACCCTCGCCTCCAATCTTGTGAAAGTTTCCGACTTGTCCCACGGCGGAGCAAGGCGACGAAGGGAGCGTGGGCCGCGGAGTCTGGGTAAGGGAGCCCTGGGCCGCCTCTGCTCCTGGCAGGTTCTCGCTCGTGACCGGCTGCAGGTTGTGGCCAACTGGATGAAGGATGGCGGGGTAGTGTGGATCACCCTTTTCCACCTGAGACGACCTTCATCCAGTGGTAAGACTCGGGCATGTCTCTTCCCCCCCCCCTTTGGATGAGGTCACTTGGCTGTAACAATGAGCAAACGGGACTCTGACTGGCTGCAGAAATTGCTCCATTGGGTAATTATTAAGTTGGGCTTGGTTGCTCTTGATCACCTGCCAGCTGATAGCTGGGAGTCTCTCTCTCTCTCTCTCTCATTCTCTCTTTGTGTCTCTCTCTGTGTGTCTCTAGCAGGAATAAATACCTCACTAAAATGTGTAATACTTCAATTATTTTGTAATAATTAAACTACCTTTAATAATTTTGTTACAATTAAACAACCTTTAAAAAATTGTTATGATTGAATAAGCATTTATGATTTTGTTATAATTAAATAAGCTTTATTAATTTTATTATACTGAACAGGTGTCTTTCATATGAATAAAATGGAAGTTCTCTGATCATTATTTTACAAATGTATTTATCCTTTTAAAAAATTCATATTAGTGGTCCACAGGATTTAAAATTATGAATTTAGTGGTCACTGAGGTCCAAAAGGTTGGCAAACACTGGTCTAGATTACTATGACTACAACCTTATGCTTTCAAGGCATGGTCATTAAATTAATATTTGTGGTCCTTAACTATTACTTAAAATCAGTAACAGGCTCTTTGCTTTCAACATAAAATCTGCTAATTCCCCTTCAAATCAAAAGTATATAGTGTTTCCTGGACAAAGTTTATAATCTTGACACTGATGCCTGCTTTCCATTCTCAATATAGAGCCATCAACCCTAGTCAAAATGACTTTTGCACTTGGCTGGGAAAAGTTGACATTGTATCAGATAGCTTTTAAGGGGTCTACCTGTTCAATGCACATATTCATGTTTTCTTATGTTTCATATTTTTTTTATTCATATGCACTTTTATTTTCTGCAACAAGTAGTGATGCATGGCCTTCCAGATGCTCAACTCTTTGCAAGGTACCAAACTAGGGAGGTTTCTAATATTTCTGAATCGAAACCATAAACCAAGCTAATATCTCCAACCCAGAGTGAAATCCAGCAGGGTGATATTTAAACTAGGACAAGTGGCCGGCCTTGTGTACAGGTATGAACAATCAAGTGCATGGGTACAGGACTGGGGATGCTTGGTGGTGGCAACTGGTGTGAAAACAGTCTAAGGGTGACTGTCAGCTAAAAATGAACCAGCCCTGTATTACAGTGGCCCCCAATCTTTTGTGGACCAGTTCCATGGAGAAAGGGTTTTCCATGGACCAGAGGGGGCGCGGTTTTGCATGCTGCCTTTATTTTGTGAATTGAAGTTTGGCTTGTTTGCTTGATCCGGTTGCTGGCATGCCATGGACCGGCGTCAGTCCACGGACCAGGGGTTGGGGACCCCTGCTGTATTAGATGATGTCCGAAAGAGATTAGAGGGAATCCTGATCATGATCTACATATACCTAAAAGGAGGTCAGGCGCAAATGGGATGGACCTGCCCTGTGCTGTGATGGGAACGGACTGAAATAAAGAGCCGATTGATTCCAGCTACATCGATTCCAGCTACATCGTAGAAAGACCTACCACATAGCAAGAGATGTTAAGCAGAGGGGCAGTCTCTCCCCCTCCCATGGAGGGTTTCAACTACCCACCACCTGCTGGGATTCCTGCAGAGAGCAGGAGGAGGTGAGAAGCCTCCTGACACAGTGTGCATCCTCTCAGTTGTAGTCCGATGGGGGTCCCGCTCTTTCCCTCCCTCGATGGATACTTAATGGGATACTTAACCATGATTACAGAAGGGAGCCAATTACTCCCTTTACCTTTCAGTCCCAAGCTAGGTTCTTTACGCTGAGCGACACACTTTTTTTTATTATTACTGCAAGACTTAACCACGGCTCCACGAACCAACCCACCGCCCTCCACGGCACGAAGCGCAGGAGAGAGAGACCTGCAAGGCTGAGATTCCCCACCGGTCCGCCCGGAGCAGGAGAACCAGCCCCGG
>JANHFO010003482.1:278580-298511 GCA_032468095.1 Pareas carinatus | reverse complement strand
CTTGTCATCAAATTAAGTGCTGTAGCAATGCCCTCCTGTACATCTTTGCTTTGTTGAGCTGTAGCCTTGTTTATGCTATCCTGTAAATCTCTACTCATCTTGGCTGTGGCTTCATCCATTCTCCTTGTTACAGCCTCCATAATCTGCTCAATATCTTGCTTTTGCTGAACTTTATAATCCTCCATCCTGGTTTCCACAGCCTTCTGTACTAAGTCATTAAGAGATTCTGTGCTGGGATCTGCTAGAGCAGATATTTTAGATGATTGAGCTGGGGAACTCCCAGCACTTCTAGTAAGTACAGTCCTTGTTGGTTTAGCAGCCATCTTCAGGCCTTCCCTTTCTTCTTATTAGGAAGAAGAACAAAGATGAAGGGGAAGGGTGAAAAAAAAAGTTTCCCCCCCCCTTAAAAAAAAAACCCTTTTGAAATCAACCACAATAGATTTATTTTCTCTTCTTAACCAATTCAGCTCAAAGTTCAATCCACAAAGCGCTTTTCAGCTTAAAAAAAACTTGTTGATTCAGAACGTTGATTCAGAACGTTCCCACTTTCACTTTCGCAGCACTAGAAACAAAAGACAATCGCCATCTTGCAACTTTGTTTCTATCGCTCGCCTCCAGAAGGAAACTTTTAATAAAGAGTCAAGCCAGAAAAACATCAATACTCGCCCGAAATTCTACTTTCCAATTCCGTCCGTTGTTAAACTATAATTGTAAATCTTCTTCTGGAACGGAGGTGGACGCTGCGACTTGCCCTGCAACTGCAGGGTTGTTTCAGGTGCGGAGAGCCAGATGTCCTAGGGGAGTTCCACCTTTCCAGTCCCTGTTTAAAAACAGGGACTTCAGGAGGATCTCAAACCCTCGATCCGGCCTCACCCCCCCCTCTTCGCCCGAGGGGAAGGCTTTTTCGCCGCCTTACAGCTGTTTTTAAGCTGTCAGGCGGCCCGACGCGATCCCGAAACCGGCGAGCCGTAAAAGCCCGTCTTCTCGCCGCTGCGGAGCCAACCGGAAGCCCATGCCCGTGGATTAGATGGGGGAAGCAGCTGTTCCTCATCAGAGGGGATCTGTTGCCTCTTATCATCACTGCCTGTCTGCAGCCAATCCTCCCGCGCACTTGTGAGGGCAGGCAGTTTCCTGTCCAGTTGACCACTTCCCCCAGTGCTGGAAGGGGATGGGACAGCATCATTCTCAACCCCTGGACTCTCCAGACTTTCCAGCAGAAGTGTGCCATCCCTGTGGATGGTCCCAGTTGCAACTCCTCCTCCTCCAAACCATGATTTGATGGGGCCATGACATCCTATAATCTAGTGTTCTCTTGTTTTCAATGATCTCCTCTACCTTGCACCACCAAATAAACAATCATACATAAAATATACATACATAAAATATACTATTTTAAGATATTTTTAAGGTTGTGCATAGTTTTTCAGCACTATATCAAACTGTCATGAACAATGAATTGCAAAATGCAGTGCAAGGATGCAGAAGACACTGGCACTCTGAGTTGGGTTGGCTGGCTTCCTCCCCTCTTCCTGCACTACCACCATTTTCTCAAATCCAGCTTCTCATTTCTCATTTCCACCTCCTCTTCCTTTGCAAAACAAGAGGGGAGTTGATGCCTTGCAACCTTAAACAATCCCCTCTCAATTTCTGGACACCTCAACTTCTCCTTAAATTCACATTCTTAATAAAGAGCATCATATGGCCTTACTAAGGAATCTTTTAATTCTCATTGATTTAACTATGTCCTTAAATCTCTCTTGATAAAATCAATGGCATGTAAAGATGTTTTACCTCCAGCTGAACTGTGCATAGTTATTTTAATAGTATCTATGCCTTTTCCCAAGCTCCTATATTAGTTTTATTTTTTTTTAAAAAACATGGTGAAAAAAGAAAAAACGGCAGCCAAGACTGGAATGCAGTAGTGATTCTGAACACTAAAGCTGCCTCCCCCCAGGCTGCGCATTCCTACCTATCTTCCATTTATGAAGGCACTTAGAGGGGAACTTACTTGGTGCCCAGCTTGCAATTACAGCATCACAGTGAGACACATGGTCATGTGCTCTCAATTCCCAGTGTTCCCTGCTAACTTTCCACAAGCAAAGTCATGGAGAAGTTAGGAAGATGAAGTCCTCATTTTTATTTTCATCTTCACAGAGCCAACTACAGCATCTCTGCTGAATCAGATTCAAACAGATTCAATTTTTTCATTCATTGATTCTTACACATTTAATAGAATAGATCAAAACTCTATTATACATATTATATTATAGGATAATGGACATGATGTATAAACCAGCTACATTGCCATTTACCGTATTTTTCGCACCATAAGGCGCTCTGGACCATAAGGCGCGGGACGCTGGGAACGCGTCAATTCAGCCTGCAGAGTGATCCTTTGGCTTTGGAGCGTCCCGCGGAGGGATCTCCGTGCACGCCAAAATCGCTCCGTGGGACGCTCCAAAGCCGAAGGATTGCGCTGTAGGGCGATCCGGAGTGTTCCCCGCACACCGCGGAGCGATTTTCCCGTGACCGCGGGACGCTGGGAACACTCCAATATAGCCTGCAAGGCGATCCTTCGGCTTTGAAGCGTCCCGCGGAGCGATTTCCGGGTGCAGGGAGATTGCTCCGCGAGACGCTCCAAAGCCAAAGGATCGCTCTGCAGGCTGAATTGGCGCGTTCCCAGCGTCCCGCGCCTTATGGTCCGGAGCGCCTTATGGTGCGAAAAATACGGTACTTTATTCCCAGTTTGTCTTCAATAATAAAGTTAAATACAAATATATCCAGTAGTTTATTCTGGTTTATAACTCTATATTTAGGAAAATTTCTAAACACAAATGTCTGGGTATACTGCGTAATCCATATGTACATTATTCTTATGTTGTATTCAACATTAAATAGACAGATATGGGGGAGGAAATGGGGAAGTTTTCTTTTTTAAACAAAATCCTTACTTTTAATCTTGTTTTTCATTAGATATAATGGGAAGGATAATAATTACACTAGCTTCAGAACTTCATTTATTCCAGCATCAAGAGCAACGATTGAGAAGGCACATTCACCCAAAATGGAAAGCATGGTCTATTAGAGGGGGTTTAGAGATTTTGATAGCTTTAATCCCTCCCAAAATGAAAAAAAATGGTTCAGAAAATTTTAGCTAATCCTCAAATAAGGTAATGAGCAACTGAATTTTTCATCCTGGATTACGGTAACTTGTTAAATAAACCAAGACAATTTTGGTTTCCATAGTAAACTATTACTTTAAAAAATCACAGTTCAATATGATGTATAAGCCCAGCCAAATCTTGTCCAATGGCACCCTTGATCTTTCCCTAATGCCTTCATTATAGACAAATCTATCAATGTTCTTTGTTATTTAAATACTATGAAATTAATATACCAAAAAAATAAATAACTTTTCCTTATAATATATATGTTAATTCTTTCTACTCTCTTAATCCAATTTACACTCCAAGCTATTCAGTTTTTTCTTTTCTGTTTTAGTTTGGGTAACTTTTCCAAGGCAGCATATACAAATCCAATAAAATACTGTCTGTAAATTCTAATAAATATACTATGTACCCTTACATATAAAGCCACTTTATAAAAATAGTTTTAGGCATAAAGAATAATTAAGTAACAGAACTTAAGTTAGTTTAATCTTGCTTTTAACCAGCCAACAGAGATAAAAAGCTTATTCAAGTATATAACACTAGAAATATCAAGACATGACATTTTTCACTAAGTCAAACTCTATAATTATTATAATTCTAACAATCATTCTTGCTGTTGCAATACAGTCTATAAAATTCAAAATGTATTTCTATGAGCCAAACAGCCTTTTAAGTAGTAATGTAGACTAAACACCCTGCTGATAAATATTAAGCCATTGAATTCATTTTTTTCATTTTTCAATAATGGTAACTTTTTAAATAAATCAGCAGTCAGGTAAGAATTAGGAATGTTCATGTAAGCTCATCATATATAGAAATCAATGTTATTGTTACATTATATAAAGTATAAAAACTTTACCAATCTGGAAGTAAGACAAAAGTTCAAGAAGGATTGAAGAAGGGTATACAGTTTCTTTTTTGTTTCTGGAGGTCATGTCATCCCTCTGAGAACTATTGCACAATAGTGCATACACCTATCTGAGACCAACAGTCTTCTTATTACAGCATAATATAAAGTTAAATTATAATGGTCTTCAGAGCAATCAAATTAATCCCATTGTATCCCAAAGCTCAGTTGGATTTATCCTGGATGCTCGCGAAGCTTGCATTTGAATGAATTCGCTTACCTAGAAAGAGAAGAAAAGCATAAAATCCCACAAAAACAGTTCATAGCATATTCATACAAGAAATCTAAGTCCTCAACAATAGAATTGATATGGAGAGACACCCAGAACAAGTTCATAGTGATCGTATATGTGCTATGATGTCATTTAGTGACCAATTAAATTTGCATCATTTGTACAATGGCAATGTGAGACATCATCCTTTCCCACAGTGGATATCAAAAATAGCAATAAAGCAAAAAATATCAATTTATAGTTACAAACCAATCAGAAGAACAATGTTGGATTAAATTAGTCTGGCCAATCAGTGCAAAAAGTTCCAGAGATGATGAGGAGTTCCTGAGAAGACCTTTCCTCATTTTCCCATCTCAAAAATAATGGCAGGGGAGGGAGAAGAGGTTTCGCAACAGATCTTAAAATTTGGATAAGTTGAAAGGGTGGAATGTAGTCTTTAATATAATAGACCTCAAGTCATGCAAGACTTCATAGATCATGGCTATCCTTCTTGAGTGTGCCAGAAATAAACCAGAAGATGACATTAATAAGGCTATCACATGCTACCTATTACAGTCCCTGGTAAATAATCTGATCAGTGTTATGAACTACCCAAATTTCTTTCAACAAGCAGTAATATCTAGAATGCTCTGAACTCCGAAAAGACTACAACAGAATACAAAGGCTTGTGTGTCATGGGCGTCTAGTCTAATTTCCAAGAGCAAAAGTACTTTTAGCCACTTGAGAAATCACATTCAAGAATTGAACCCAGGAATACACAAAATTACAAATCTAAAAATGAGAAAATTGCTGATCATGTTCAAATGAAAACTGCATCCCTTTTTTTTCGAATGGCAAGGTGGGCTCTGTTTTATCTGGGTAACACATTTATTTGTTCATTTTTTTTCAACTGTCAAATTATTCTGAGTACCAAAACAGCCAACATACACAGTCAAATGTGAGACAGTCATTCCTACATACAGTAGCTTGACCATACTGTGAAGAGAGGCTTTTCATACCATATATTTAAATAATGGTACCCAAACAGTTTTATAAATAAACGGTTCACTAGAACACTGAATATGATGTTGCTAATCACAGGTGTTCAATAATATGCTGGGTCCATTCTTCAGAAAGAGCTCACTGTAGATAGTAAGCTTACTATCCTTACTACCTTAAAAAAAAAGATAGGAGAAAAAATCATCTAATTGTCTGATTCCTTCCATCTGACTTGCCATTATAGCCCTTTGACTCAGAAGGGCTTGACATAAAAAAGTTAAAACTTATCTAGTCACTCAAAAATGCAGAGGTGGGACAGAATCAAATGACGCATTATCAACTTCCAACCAGATTATTCTGATCAGACTGTGAACAAAAGGCCCAAATGCCAAAGCACCCAACATTGGGCATCATGCCATCTAGGCGCAAATATCACTTTCAGTATTCTAACCTTTTTTATTTCAATCCAAAGAGAAACCATAAAGATTTAATGGTTCTACTTACCCAGAATCAGGATACGTTTTTTCTGCTTTGAGTGGAGGAAGGTACTCAAGTAGAAAACAAGTGGTAGAAAGAAAATGAACAAAGAAACTGCAATCACTGGCACTGTATCTGTGCTGGGGACAGAACAATTGAAAGTTGTGCTCCACAGTCTTTGTGTGATGTTCATCTAGAAGGACACAATTGTAAAAAAAAAATACTAAGGAGATTAAGACATCTGAGAAATCATCAATATCTGGTAAATTGCAAAATTTTGCATTGGATAAGCATAGATAGATATATAGACTTGATTATGTGCCATCAAATCATTTCAGACTCCTGTATAAACTAGTAAAGTACATTAAAATGCTTCCTTTATCAGGAATTTCTCTTATTATGATATTATTTAAAAAGCTATAAATTCCCCAAAGGCGCAAAAGGCTATGACACTATGCTATTATTTTATCAATGTTACTTCTATATTCTGTTTGATTGCACTAGAATTTTAACTACAGTTTACCATTCTTATGGCAGGAGCTGTGGTGATGCAGTGGTTAGAATGCAGTATTGCAGGCTAATTCTGCTGACTGCCAGGGGTTCGATTCTCAGCGGCTCAAGGTTGATTCAGCCTTCCAGTCTTCTGAGCTCGGTAAAATGAGAACCCGGACTGTTGGGGGCACTATGCTGACTCTGTAAGCCACTTAAAGGAAGCTGTAAAGCACTGACAAGTGATATATAAGTGCTATTGCTATTGCTATGACATTAGTAATAATGAAGCAACTAAATTGGGCAAAAGCCAACTCGAGACACTATAGTATATTGAGATGTGATATAAATGAATAGACAGAATAAGGACAGCAAAACAGAAAGTAAGACTTACTGCATCCTCTATATCAATGCACAAATGAAACTGTTCTTCAGATTCCTCATGTTGCCCACTCGTCTGCATCTCACTGTAGTGGGAACTCAAGTTTTTATATGTAGCATTGCAATGCTTGCAGACCTCTGAGTAGTTACTTGGTAACAGGTTACCTTCCTGGCCATACAATATAAACCAACACATTATTTTTTTAAAAAATGTAAAAGAACAGATTAGAAAATTCACAATGAGTTTGAAGTATAATCCAAATGCAAAAGGCTGCTACAATTCTCAAACAACAGTTGCAAGGTGAATGGAAGTACCTACATTTAGTCTTGTGACTTGTGACTTCAATTGGGACCAGAATTTCCATTGCTAAGCAAGTGGATATTACGTGGGTTGAGCCTAATTTTATGATTTTTTTTGCCACAGTTGTTAAGTGAATCATTGCAGTTGTTAAGTAAATAACATGGTCATTAAGCGAATCTGGCTTCCCTCATTGATTGCTTGTCAGAAGCCAACTTGGAAGACTGCAAATGACAATCGCATAACTCCAGGATGGTGAAACCATCATAAATACATGCCATTTGTCAAACACTCAAATTTTGATCATGTGACCATGAGGATGTTGTGACAGTCTTAAGTGTGAGGACCAGTTGTAACTTTTGTCAGTGCCATTGTAAGTTTGAATGATTGCTGAATTAATGGTTGTTAGTCAAAGACTAACTCTGTTTTCTATTGAAGAAACCCTCTAAGAAATACAGAGATTTAGATGGGTGGGTTCCTTAAGCTCCCTGGTTTAGTGAACCTTTAAGATGTGTCATTAATAAATATTTTTATAGAGCAAATCTAAGCACAGGTTCACCTATGGCCAAGATTATTCAATCTCAGGATCACAGCTGAAAATTTGACTAAAACTCAGTGAATATTCCTATTCTATTCATGCTATTCTTGTGATGTAATAGCCATCCTTTTATAGGAAACTCCTGGACTAACGAAGCCAGTTTGGTGTAGTAAAGCCCCAGGTTAGAAACCAGGGAACTAATCTAATCCTGCCTTAGGCCAGAAGTCAGCTGTGTGACTTTGAGCCAGTCATTCTCTCTTAGCCCTAGGAAGGAAGCAATAACAAACCACTTCCCAAAAAAATTGCAAGAAAAGGAACTTGTCAACAGGCACTTGAAGGCAAGCAGGCAAACAAGATCATGCATGGACACACAGATACACACAAAATCTGGGCTAATGATCGCCCCTTCCACTAAAATGTTGTTAAGGAGAAGCAGGTTGTCACACCACATAATGCAGAAAAGGATGGAGTTGTCTTATACAACCACTTAAAAATATGAGTTACAAGGAAACTGCAGAATGTGATGTGAAAGATACATGCTGCCAAAAATGCAGTAACCAGGATGGTGGGTGAAATTAATTAATTTGTTTTCAAGCTGTCAGTATATCCATACTTGTCCAACTTCTGCTATTCTTTTCATTTACCTCCTGCTGACAATGCTCATTATTCAATAGCTCCTGACTATTCTCACTTCAATGCAAAACAGTTATGTTAATGACTGTTACATCAACAATCAGTACTTTGTTTTGATATAGCAGAACCCACAACAGCACATTTTAACATTTTATATCTGATCAACAATGAAACGTGTAAAAACAGAAGAAAAAGATAAACATGAGAAGAAAAATATTACATTATTCATTATCAAGGATGATATAAATACAGAGGATATATTTAAGTATACACAATCTTCAAAAAACAACAGCATTAAAGGATACACATTCTTGCCTGGCACAGTTTTCTAGTAAGAGCGAGGCTTTTGATGTCCCAGATCACCCAGGCCCCAATCTGATATGATCTTTGTAAGCAGCAGCAACATGGTTTGAAATCGGGGAAGCTTTCTGTTGCCCTCATCATGGTTAAATCATTTCCTGGTTACCATGGAGTTCTCTGGCACTGCCCCGTGCCACAGGGAGGCTGGATTAATATAGTCAGTCAGTCCATCCAGGCAACTAATGGAGTCTTGTTGGGTTGAAGAGGGAGCTTTGAGTTACTCAAGGCCATCCTTACTTTACAGAATGAGAGGGTTAGATGGAGTTTTGAATCAGATCGTGCCCATGTGGACTTTCTCCTCCCGTGGATCCCATAATTTTCTTTGGTTTACAGAGGAGTTGAGGGAGATGACACAGATAACTAGAGTGCCACCAAAGGGCAACAAAAGAGTAACATCCAACTGCAATAGTGTCACTATTAAGGCCTACTCTGTGGTGGTAAGAGTGGCAAAATGTCAGTACTCTTCTGTTCTAACAGATCCTGTATGCAATTTGGGGGTCTTCCAATTCAATGGGTGCTCCTGTTCGCAGAGCAGGTGGTAGCTGTGGCCAGGAGAAATGCTGCACAATTTTGTATCGTGGGCCAGTTGTGCTCATTCCTTGATCAGAAGACCCTGTTCATAGTCTCTCATGCTACAGTAACCTTCCAAATGGACTACTGCAATGCACTGGAAACTACACCTGGTACAGAATCCAGCAACATTGACAGATATGTGCACTTCTCAGTCAGAGCTTGTTACTTCCCTGCTCCATAGGTCATACTGGTTATCACTATTTGTCCAGGTTCAATTCAAGTTGGTGGTAATAACCTATAACACACTTCAAGCCTTGGGGCAGAGTTCTTTGAGGGGCCTCTTTTTCCCGATTATCTATCCATCCCATAAATTCCAGCAGGAGAGATATGCTCCAGATTTCACCTACCAGGGAACATCAACTGGCCGGTTTCAAGAAAAAAGACCAGCTCATTGGAATACCAACCCCTTGGATACAGGATTAGTCTCAATCCAACTTGCTTTTTGTAAGGCCTTAAAGACATGATTCTGTCATTGGACTTGGGGTTCCAGATGTGGGGTAGAGCCCATGCAGTGACTGGGTTAATTGCTGTTGATAGTTTTTGTACTTTGGCTACTGATTATACTTGTATGGTTTTTATACAGTTTTTAATTTTAAATTTTGTTAGTCATGAATTTGAGATGGATGGTCATATAAAAATCAGCAAGATATCTCAAATTACCAGAGAATTTCCAATTTATCCATAAAGCATACAGATTATGGAAGGCTGAATAAGTCCACTCCAGTATTTAAAATAATTATGCAAAGCAGGCAGCGTTCACAAACAGAAGCCTTCTTTCCTTGTCCTCTTAGAGAGAAGATCAAATTGTTGCATCTGAAGTATAAAGATCTGAAGGGGGCCTCTATGCTCATTCAACTGAAGGCTTTGCACACCCTCCTGAAGCTACAAGTGCCCAGTCACAATGAGTTTTTTAAGCAGCTTCAACAGATTACACTGATAGGCCTCTGGCAAAGAAGTATAGGACTGTTTTTTTCCCTTGCACATAGATGGGAACATGAGGAAGAGAGGGTTCTATGTGCAGTTCCATTTTTTTTTCTCATTTTATACCTGTCCTGATAAATTCTTTCCTTCTTTTATTATAATACAGAATTGTCTCAACTGACTTTTCTCATAATTCGCTCTGATTCCAGCCAAATGTTCCATTTAATTCATCTGTGTCATTTATTCTTTAATAACAAAAAAAAACCTTATGCAGCTCCACTGACTTTAACATTTCGTCTATTTTACCTTCTCTAATAGTTCATAGGTACTCAACTTTTCTATATAATAGGGAAAAAAGTTGTTCCTCAAGAATTTCACTTTTGTGGATAAATGAAATGTTTACTTTATAGTACAATAAGAAGAGAAAAATAAATGTTCAAATTCAGAAGAATTGACTGAATTCAAAAATACAAGACTATTTTTCAATATTTAAACTAAATGTAAAATCGTAGATACTGAGCTTGGCATTTTCTTCTTCACTAAAAAGGGAAAAGTAAGAACAGGCAGGATTTTCCCCTCATTTTTTAATGTCTAATTTACCAAAACAGTTCAGTGATTATACATGGTTTGATTGCACAGCCAAATAGTATAGTAGTAGGGATATGATTCCCATTATAAACATAGCAACCAAGGCAGAGCAATGATAGATACTTTGCAAAAAAAAAAAAGGATTTCTACAGAGACCCGAAAATAAGCAAGGTTGCTATTTCAAGCATCTGATTATAATTTTGCTATCATCCTCCATAACAATAAACACTTTGGTGATATAAATTAAGATATGGGATATACAGGTCTGAAGTTTTGAATAATATATGCATAGTAGTTCTGAACATGGTTGGATCATATCCTAGAAGTTGGCTACATCTTTCAAACTTTATAGCGATACTAGATTTAGAAAGATTTTAATAGCAGATACTATATGTGAAAAACCAACTTTTTAAATAGCTACGTATCCACGACTAAACTCACACTATAATAAAATACCAGATGACCCATATAGTTATATCAGGAGGTGACAAGGCCTAGAATAATGTAAAAAGTGATTTACTATATGAAGAGATTATGCGACTCTTCCTATATAATTATCAACTATTGTAAAACCAAAACAGCACCATAATTGCATATGAAATGGAGGTGAACATTAATTAGAATGCATTTTGTTCTCAGTAGTGAACACCTGCATTTTAAAGATAATTGTTCTATCTGCTTAAACTGCGTAAGAGTTGGTAAATTATATTTGCAGCGCCTTGCTCTGAAAAAAAGGGGAAAATTCACTACACAATTAGAGGGCTCAATTGTACCCTTAATAAACAATATTAAGTACCCGGAGGTTCTGTTTAAAGCATGCCATTGATTCATTGTATAAGGTCAGGAACGTCACTGTACCAGCTGATAAGCCATCGTTCGTCTTCTTTAAACAATCTATGAAAGAAGAGTCAAAAGCATCAATAAATCTCCAGGCTCCACTTCCAAAAGGCTGTTTTAGATCAAGTCTTATTTATTTTACAGACAGTTATTCTGCTTTTAAATTTACAGTAGTATAAGTAACACATTATAATCTATGAACCTGCAATGAAAGGGATGACAAATGCTTGTTTAAGGCATACACAGTCAATGACACTTTAGCATCATATGAAGTTCCTTTCTTTATACAGTTCTCCGATGGTATGCTGCTGAAATTTTGTAAACCAAAAAAAACCAAAAAAACACCCCACCCTCAAAAGAGGGGGCCTAAAATAGATCCCATACACTTCAACAACTTCCACTACAATGTTGCTAGGAGGAAAGTTGAGGGGAAAGAGGAAAAAAGAGAGGCTAGTTTAGTATCCTGGGGACAACCTAAAACCTGAGACCTTTTGCCCAAAACGTGGGCAAAGAAACCCTTCCAAAGTAAAGATGTTATAAACTCTTGGAAACCTTGCAAAGCAAGTTTGTTGTCAAATACTGCCAAAGTAAGCAATAAGATGCTCCGTCTGACAGCAGGATAAAAACAGGGGGAAACGGCAGAAATGGTCAATTTTGAAGAGAAGCATCAAATAAGGGGTGTGGGTCTGGGGGTTATCCCAGGCATAACAGGAAGCAAAAGAAGATGAGAGAAGTGATTTTAGAGAAAAGAAAAACAATAAAATGAAGGACAATGTAGAGTCACTAATCAGAAAGATGAATAAAAATATTGCAGAGTACAAGATGGCTTTAAGTGAACATGGGAAACAACTGGAGGGGGGGGGGGCAGGGACCAGGACACAGACAACAGTTTTCACTGAATGAAAAGTTTGTTTTTTAATCATAGTAAAAAAGTATCATAGTTTGACAAGATGCAGAAAGGCAACTAGTACAAAGAAGGAAAATGAAAAGAAAAACTGAGGCTTCCAGTTCTCAATAGGTAATATTGGTGTTATCAGAGGGTAATAGCAGTGAAGGAAAAGGCAGCTTAGAAGGGAAAATGACTGGAAAGGAAGAGGCATCCAAATAATGAGTTTTCATTTTCAAAGGTGGAAGCGTAAGCATAAAATGTGTATCATCACAAAATAAGTGACACTAACAAGCACAGGAAATAATAGGCTGAGGAGGGGAATAACACTGCAAATTCACAAACCACATTAAGCCATGATTGGTTTAATTGTGGATTATAAAATATGCAATGTCTGCATGCATAACATGCTAAGCCACAATCAAACAAACTGCCTTTTGCCAAACATGTAACATGAATCCAGTCTGTAAAAAAGTAGATTAAGCATGTGAAACAATTTCATGCTGAAGTTATGATTGCAGAGACTTGGAAACAAAGGAAAATAGGGGAGAAAACCTCGGCTGAATCAGAGGCAACAGTAAGATTGAGAAGGATGAGAATATTTAAGACCAACAAAGAGGACATAAACTGATAGGCTTAAGAAGGCATCCAGTGGTACATACCGTCTTTCCCCGAAAACAAGACAATGTCTTATATTAATTTTTGCACCCAAAGATGTGCTAGGTCTTATTTTCAGGGGATGTCTTATTTTTCCACCGAGGCCGCCCAGAGCCGGAAGTCCGAAGCCTTATTTTCGGGGAGGCCTTATTTTCAGAGGGTGCCTTATATTTCAGTGAGAGGCAAAACTGTCAGTAGGTCTTATTTTCGAAGGATGTCTTACTTTCGGGGAAACAGAGTAACAGTACCAGGCTTCTGTCATCTGATCTGTATTTTCCCTTTTAACACTGGAGTTTAACTAGTAGTCCTTATACCATTTGAAATTACCCAATTAATTGGATGAAATTAGAAACTGAGTTCATACGTTGGAGATTTTGAGACAACCGAGAGTTGCTTTGTGCAATTCCATAAAACAACACTGTGTAAAGAGGAGCATAGAGGGGAAACAAATGAGGGCTAAAATATCAGATGCTTTAATATCCAAATCTCATCAGTCTCAAGTGGCATGAGTAACAGCAAGTGCGAGAGTCACAGTCAGATGTCTGATGAGCACCAAGTTATTCACTACTGGCTTAAGATAACTATAGTTTAAGGCAGGGTTTCCCAATCTTGACAACTTTAAAAAGGGTGGACTTCAACTCCCAGAATTCCCTAGCCAGCCATGCTGGCTGGAGAATTCTGGGGTTGAAGTCCACCCGCCGTAAAGTTGTCAAGATTGGGAAACCCTGATTTAAGGCATCTCCAAAAAGTGATTAATTTTTTAAAGTTATTCTTTCACAAAAAGAAGTCTTATTTCCTTGCCCTCTTAGAGAGAACGTCAAACTGTTGCATCTGAAGTGTAAATATCTGAAGGGAGCCTCTATACCAGTGATGGCGAACTATGGCATGTGTGCCACAGTGGGCACACCGAGCAGTCTCTGTTGGTATGCGAGCCAAGTTGCCCCAGCATCACCCCAGAGCTGAGCATGCTCAGAAAGAGAGTAGTGGCACCAGGCGACGACATCACAAGGCCATGCACATCCTCAGAAAGAGAGTAGCGGTGCCAGGCGATGACATCATGAACGGCAACTCATTAGCTGCAACTCGTCCAGGCCCTCCGTGCCTAAAAGGTTAGCCATCACTGCTCTATACTCATTCAACTGAAGACACTTAAAGCTTTGCACTAGGACTTGCCAGCACAAGGAAACAACAGTCAACAACTTAATGGTTGACCATCAATATCCCAATCAATAGCTAGGAGGCCACACAGAATGAGATACCATATAAATGCTATGCATGGAATAGCCCAAAGCACACATTCTGGTAGAGACAAGTACCCTGAGGATGAGCTTCAACACAAGTCCAAAAGCTCAGAAGACTAAACCTTTGGTCGTGGTGATCCTGCAACATTATTCTGGGACATGTATATTTGCCTTTATTCATGAATTATTCTTTCATATAAAATAACTTTCATATAAAAATAAATCACATATATTTTCGATAAATTGTTCCTAAATTAGACTGACTCCAAGTGCCATGTAGTGATAGAGAGAATATCAATCTAAATATAGTATGATATATGATATATTATTCAACAAGCTTTGCACCTGGATGTTATTCTTTCTCTTCTTTTTCATCAGTGCCACTATGGACATTGTACAGTTAACCTTTTGTTACAAAAATGATGAAGTTCAGTGTTATGTTCAATTCTTGAATGGAGCTTTAATTTAAACTATGACTTGTAGAAAAAAGGCAACTGTAAACTACAGTTAGGATTATCTATAGTTGTTTAATATTAAACATGGCTTCTGAACATTCCTTTCAGCTGTGCCAAGCCATGCATCATTCTTGTCACAATACACCACTGAGCTATAATTTACCATTACAAGTCTGTGTTAAGTACAAGTAAAAAAGGCAGCATGTTTGCTTGGCAAAATTAGCCATTATTTATCTAAAACACACACACACAATTTAAGATGATTTTCAAATCAGCTTCCATGTCAAGTATGTTTGTTGGAAGCAGTTTGCTTAACATGATTTTGGCAGATGAAAAGCACAAACTGTCGAAGAATGCAGAGATAAAAATGAAGGGAATGTAAGAACAGTTAGCAGAATCCTTAAAAGATAAGATATAATGTAAATAATAACATAATCTGATGAAAGACAGAAGCATGAGAGAAAGAGAGAGAGACTCAATTCCACCGTTATAGTATAAGAGGTATAAGACAGAGAGGAAAACTCTGGCAGGCTTTCAGTATTCTACTATTATAAGCCAAAACAAAAAAATAACAAGCTGACAGATTCTAGAAGGATATTCACAATGTCCAAAGGAACACTCATACACAAATATGCTGTTGTAGTGCTTGCCCTTGGGAACAGTACCTCCCAAAGTGTTCTGTATAGCCCCTACCTGAACTTGTTTAAATGGGCTCACAAAAATTGGCTCTTCCCCAGGGTCTGGACTATAATGTGTGGAGGGCTTCTTATGGGCACGTTCTGAATTCAACTTGTGGATTTTACTATTTCTACAGGCATCATTATTTTTCTGGCTGTTTTATTGTTTTGAACTGTTTTCAAATCACTATGGCATAATGGTCTTAGAAATTTAAATAAATAAGGATCACATGCATCAGCTCCATGTCAATTGTGTAGCTAGTCAACACTCTTCTGATAAATTGAAACAGCAGGGCTGTAGTTGTCTACAGATCTGTAATGCCTGCTAACTTTTGTGTATAGTCATTTACATGTATGTATGAATAAAAGTGAATTTTCTTGGATACCACGATTTCTTTATAGCACTGAATTGCTGCAGCAGGTCCATATACGTTGACACAATCATGCATTAAGAACCAAGAAATAGTTATGCTTCATGCAGTTAATTCAACTTGCAATTCATGAACAAGTTGCTTACAAATGCAGACTATCTGTTGCTCATTACACCACCTTGAAATGGTTTATATGGCTGTCCAACATTTATTAATTTTATATTCTGCCTTTATTATTTCATAAACGGCTCAAGGCAGTGAACGTACCTATACTCCTTCCTCCTATTTTTTCCACAACCCCCCAGTGAGGCAAGTTGAGCTAAGACTGAAGGTCCTAACGTCATCCAGCTGGCTTTCACACCTTAGGCCGAACTAGAACTCATAGTCTCATGATTTCCTATTATGATACCTTAACCACATACATTAATTGTCCTGTGTATTTATCAAATCTATAGATTCGCCCTACAAACTCTGGTGAGCATAACATATAAAAGATCAGTAAAGCCTACACACATACAGGTTTATCAAAACTTTATATAAAACACTGTATTTTCCTTTCTTTCTCACTTTTTACACACACACACACACACACAAATATGTATATATGTGTATATATATATATATATGTATGTGTAGATAGACAGATAGATAGACAGACACATATTGTACACACGATGCAAGCTTATGTTTTAAACACTGATGAATCATCACTTGTAATTTCTCTTATTTTAATGAACAGAATCTAAGTAACAATTGATAAAACAAAACTATAACCACAGTATCACTGAATATGTAACAAAATATTAATCAGTTTAAATAATAAAATTAATACAGGTATGATTAATCCAGCACATACATCTCAATAAAAAAGACATGCCATTCCATCAAAAGAAACACAGGCTTTTCAGATTTATCATATAAGCATGGTGAATGGCCATGTTCTCACTTCACTTGCACCTCTTCACCTGGTCCATTCTTCACATCTCATTTCAGAAATAAGATCTTTATTACTTTAGTTTTGCTACAATGCTTGGTTGGCTTTAGCTTAGTATGCTGTGTAAAGTCAGCTGCTGCAGATTATAAACTATTCTGTATGTGTTCTATGGACTCAAATCAATAAATCATAAACAATCCATGGCATAAGTATATGAACCCAATCAGGATTTGTAGAAACTGAAAACAATGAACAAGCAATTAATTAGCTCTTGAAACCATCGTCTCTTATATTGAAACTAATACCAAAGAAGCATGCATATTGAGGTGTCATGTATTACTCCTGTATACAGTTTTTAAAAAGTAGAAATATATATTTTCTTTTATTCATATTGAATATTCAAATATATACAAGAAAGTTGGCAAAAAGACTACATACTTGCACAGTTAGCTTTTATCCATGTGTTGTTAAAAAACTTGTTCACAAGTACAACCATCTGCAGTCTGTCTGACATCAAAAGACTTTGGGCACATCGGTTACTCTTAGTAGTATTCTGAAAGGAGAAAATACACATATAGAAACAGTTTGTTAGCAATTCCAGCAATCAAGAATATATTAGCTTTACGCAGGGGAAGATCTCACTAAGTTAGAAATAATTATTTCTGAGTAAATATAGTGTTGCAGTGTAGTTCACATGTATAGATAAGCACAATGTTACCTTCCTAATCAAATTGGGACATACATGTACTATCCAAACAAATGGCATAAAAGATGTCTCCGGTATTTTTTCCCAATTAAATTGTTCAGGAACTGAAACAAATCTCTCAAAGGAATTTCTGTGCTAATCCAGTTGCTGAGAATGTCCATAAAGTCTCTCCACTGAGTATTTTTGTCTTCAGATATATATATATATATGGCAAGCTGAAAGATCATTTATTTTAGTGATGAATCCCTAACTCTTTATAGTGTCTTCTTTGAGGATGATCGCCAGATATCTACATTCTTGTAACTTGGATATCAAATCCATGAATTTCGCAAATTTTTTTCTATAAACAATTAAAGAAATGTTCTGGAAACATTCTGCTGATGCAAATATTCTGAGGTAAAATTCATCGATACCCAAGTGGAAGCTCACTCATACAAATGAATTTTCTTTCATGTCATTTCCAGATCTCTTTACGAAAGTCCCCTCATTTCAAAACAAGTCCATAAGTGAAAGAGAAGTTGAGTCATTCTTAATTAATACAAGCATTTGCATCAATGTGATTGACTAGTTACAGGCTGCAATGCAAGAGAACATTCCATTCCAATCAGTTCTTCCACTTTTTCTATTTCTGTGATTTTAACATGTGAAAAATCATATGATGAAATGCATCACTTCTATTCGTTTTCAGCAGCAATCCATTCTCTTAAGTGCCTCCTGATACAAAGCAGTAGTTGCTACATTCAAATTTAATTTAAAGTGGCAGTGTGCTTTTTCAGATTCAGTCAAGCCTTTAGGTCAGTTGATTTTGCTTGTTTCTAATTTTGTAGAATTTATAGCCACCAAGCTGAACACCATGCATGATGATCCATGAAGGATTTAGGGTTATTGTGCCTGCCTGGGAACCAGGGAATAAATATGTGGACAGTTCATTGCAAGCCTATGCCTATTTTAAATGAATATGGAAAATGGCAAATTTAAATTTAAAGTTTGCCATTTCAGGCACACTCCCTGTGACTTATACCCTTTTATTGGCACAGGGCTTTTGGGCATGATAAGGAAGATGTTGGCCATTGTATATTTCATCTTCCAAATTTAGCCTAGTCTCCTGTGATGATCTCCTATCTAATTATTATAAGCAGGCCCGATACTGCACATCTTTGTAGATCAGTGAGATCCTGTCACTTGCTGAAGAGGGAAAAAAACTCTTCAAGCCTCAATCTGCAGGAGCTCACCACTGCTCAAATATTTTATCAAGATAACCCCAACTAGTTCTCCCTGCTGCAAAGTATGTCATTCGTCAAATGGAGACACTTACTGTATGAGCAATCCCATTGACAAGGAAAACGAAATCTAACTTGCATCCCAGAAAGAGTAGGATATATATGTTTACTGTAGCTCCCACTTGTTTCATGAGTTCCCTCTCCAGGTTTTATTCCACAGATATAAGGGAGGACCCTTCCCTCAGGTAAAAATTTCCCACCACTACAATGTTGAAAAAACTGTGGGCAGTGTTTTTAGACAACACAAACTGTGTTCACCCCCAAGTATTGAAACTTCAAGAGAATTTAAGGGTAGGCTCCAAAACAAATCAAGTCATAGCTTCCAAAAACTGGCCTGTTTTCTCTGTGGCAGCTGCAACTGGCCTTGTGGCCCATTGTAGAGTCTAGCCAACATTATGTTGACCCATAGAGCCCACTTCATTCGGTGCAAAACTGCAATCCACAAAAATACAAATGTTACAAATGCACAAGAATCTTTTATTGTTTTTTCACAGAAGTACTGGCAGGGCAGCTTTGATGAAGCAGCTGTTCCGGGAGAAACTGAAAGGTCCTAACGCTGACACACACACACACACACACACACACCACTGTTTAAGGAACCCAATCCACGCACCTCGATGTTCTGGAACCGCTGCATGACTTCCCCGAATTGGCGGTAGCAGTTCTGGCAGAGGGTCACCGGCCGGGCGCTCTGGAGGAAGCAGCCGGCCAATCGCGCGCTGCTGTTGGCGAAGGCACCCAGGAGCTCCTTGCACTCTGGATCCAGCTGCGGCTCCTGCGGGACCCCTAGGGACCCCGACTCGAGCCAAGGCAGGTCCTCCAGCTCCAAGGGCCACGGGCGGTGCCGGCCTTCCAAAGCGATTTCTTCCAAACCGCTTCGCTGTAAGAGACGTCGGCCGGACAGAAGGCTCTCCCCGGCACACAGGCCCAGCCAGACGCCGGGCAGCAGCAGCAGCAGCGCGGCCGAGCCCATCCCTGCCACCGCGGGCACGGCAGACGACAAAGGAGCCGGCCACTTCCTAGTTCGGCGGCTGCCACAGAGGACCGCGGTCACGTGCGGCCGAGGGGACGACAGTCCTAGCGGTCGGGAACTGGCTCCGACGCGGCGTTTCATTGGCTCCTGAGGAGTTGACGTTCTAGGGGCGGGGATATGTCAACCGCCCGCTTGTGAGGGGCGGAGCCTACCCGTCAACAGATATTTGTACGGTCTCGCGCTGCTGTTTTGAAACTAGGTTTTGCGCAACAAATCCGTTGCATCACATGGATTTGTTTGTTTGTTTGTTTGTTTAAATTTATATACCGCCCTTCTCCCGAAGGACTCAGGGCGGTGTACAGAAAACAT
>JANHFO010003482.1:255339-267334 GCA_032468095.1 Pareas carinatus | reverse complement strand
GTAAAATAATGATCAGAGAATTTCCATTTTATTAATATAAAAGGCACCTATTTAATATAATTAAATAAGCTTTTTAAATTTTGTTATAACAAAATTTTAAAAGCTTATTTAATTATAACAAAATTATAAATGTTTATTTAATCATAAAATCTTTACAGGTTGTTTAATTGTAGCAAAATTATTAAAGTTAATTTGTTACAAAATAAATGAAGTTTCTTTACGCATTACACATTTTAGTGTGATATTTGTGAGAGAGAGAGAGAGAATGAGAGAGAAACAGAGACACACACAGAGAGAAAGAGACAGAAAGAGAGAGAGAATGAGAAAAGAGAGATATACACACTCAATGAAACAGACACACACACACACACACACACAGAGAGAGAGAGAAGGGGAGAGAGGGAGAGAGAGAATGAGAGAGAGAATGAGAGACAGACACATACACACAGATATATAGACAGACAGACACAGACACAGACACACACACACACAGAGAGAGAGAGAGAGAGAGAGAGAGAGAGAGAGGGAGAAACCATACAACTAGACAAAAAAAATCAAATAATCTTCAGATTTTCCTGTGGACCACCAAAATTTTCTTGCAACCTACTGGTGGGCCTTGGCCCACAGGTTGGCGAGCACTGCACTAGATCTTTGATTTGGTTAAACTTGATGTGTAAATACAGCCAAGTTATATCACAACCTCTCAATAAACTTGCGTTGGATTTTAATTGCTATAATCTGTCATCTTTAGTGCCATTGATTAGATCATATGAAAGTTGCATTGCAACTCATCTAAACCACTGTATTCTAAATTAACTATTTTTTGGGTGACTTACTTCTTGAAATAAATTACCATGTTTCTAATGCACTGAGCAAAAGACATTTTAGCCTTGTGAGTTTATTCAAACTTGACTTTCAACTGATCAATCTAGAGTCACTTTCACTAATCAAATCTTTATTCTTTATTAAGGACACCCAGATTGACTTGGGTCAGTCACTCTTTCTTATCCCTGAGAAAGAGGCAATGGCAAACCACTTACAAAAACCTTGTAAAGAAAACTTCAGGAACTTGCCCAGGTAGTTGCCAAAGGTCAACTGCAGTTTACTTGTATTTTGATTCAAAGGCACACACATAAAAAAGGGGTGCATAGTTAAATTATTGCCTGCATTCTTAAGATATTTCAGAATTTTTTGGTCCTAGGTTTTCTGGGCCTTAGGAAAGGAAAGAACAAGAATCCTGACCATTTAATTTTTCTGTTGGGGGATTTAAGGGAGAAGACTCTGGGCATCCAGGACTGGGAACTCTAAAGTAGATAGACAGCTGAGTGAAGGAGATTCAACCTTAGTAGAAGAATTTTATAATTCCACTCTTCAGTGAATCCATTATTTTGGTGGGGATTTTTAAAGTTCCTCCAATAAGAAAAGCCTTGTCTTCCTCCTTATATACTTCAGTCTTTTTTGGGTACTTAAATTCCATATCCAAGATGGAAAATTAACAAAAATATTGAAATGTGAATCTGACAGCATTTAACTTTTATACTTCTGGGATCATTTTCAAATACATTCCCTTGTCCAAATATTTGCAAGAATCCAACTAAGAAGTTACCAGGATATCCATATAGCCAGACTATGTCCATTTAATAGCATGTAATCTATATATATAAACATGAAAAACTGACTGACTGACTCATCACCAGATCTCGAAAACTATACAAGCTGCAGACATGAAATTTGGTACATAGGTTTGTCTTGGCATCTAGGCGCTCACTAAGAATGGATTTTTCAAAATATTAATTTTTAAGCGAGTTATTTTAAAAATGTTATTCCGAAAGGGTAGAGGGTTCTGATTGGACAAAATATCCAACATCGTTTGTTACCTTTCTCCAAACGGGCAAGGAGCAGCAGGGCAGATGGGTGCGGGGCTGGATAGGAGCAGCAGACCTGAAAATTACAAATTGGGGATTTGGGGAGGGAAATCTGGCCGAGGCCTCCTTTGCAATGCCCCACAGGCCTCTTTTGAGCAGCAGGGCAAGTGAATATGGGGCTGGATAGGAGCATCAGGCCCGAAAATTACAAAATGGAGATTGCGGGGGGGGGGAATCTGGCCAAAGCCTCGATTACTTCTATTTTCTTATCCAACATTCAATTTTCTTGATAATCCCCATAGCGGAGCACGGATATCAGTAGTTAGTAGATACTATATCTAAAGGCACTTTGAGTCTCTAATGACACACTGCATATAGGAGAATAACCTGCAGTTTACTTGTATTTTGGTGAGACTGCAACTCTCTTCAAAACACACAGGGTAACATCTTTCTGAACATTACGGACCATTCCTTAATTACTTCATTTATTACATCACTAGCTTCTGATACCTGTGCTCCACTACGGTACTCTCTCTCTTCTCTGTCTCTCTCTTCCTTCCCTCCCGTTCTCTCTTCCTCTTTCCTTTGCCCTTAAGTTTCTCCTCAGTCTTCTCCCTTTTGGCACGAATCTCTTCCCTCAGACTTGCGCCAAAAGATGTTTTTTCCCTCTCAGCTGGTCCTCCCGGCTTCTCCCCTTTGGGCGCAAAACATCCTCTCTCTCTTTCTCCTCTTCCTTTCCCTCTTCAGTTTCCCCTCCATTCTCTCTCTCTCTCTCTCTCTCTCTCTGTCTCTCCAATCCCTCCCTCAGACTCCTTTTTTCTGTCCTCTTGGCACCAAAACTCACTCTCCCCACTTCTCAGCTGATCTTCTTCGCCCCCGGGTGCATGCGCACATTGCCTCAGCTGTCCGGCAGTGGCTAGACTCCTCCTGTCAGTCCAGGCACCCCGGCAGCCAGCTGATGGACTGTATTCACCAGGCCAATCATCTGGCACCTTCCCAAGGTTAGCATGCCCTGCCGACCAGCTGATCGGTGGGGCACCCGATCCTCTGGCAGCTCCTCCGAGCAATCCTCCCGCACCCAGACCTGGAAATTGGCAAGGCCTCCGCCCTGCGTGGAGGTGCTTCGGGGTGAAGGAGAGCAGCCATTCTCCGCTATCCAGCCCTGCACTTATCTGGTCTGCTGTTCTTCGTCCCGCCATGAGTGAGGCCACTATCGGTGAAACTGTTCAGATTGTGCACTAACAGGCTGCTCTCCAATCAGGAGAGGCTGTGAAAGCAAAACAATGTTTTGCCCAATCACAACCTCCGGAATTAAAAAATTGAAATAACTCGTATAAAAATTAATATTTTAAAAAATAGTTTTTTAGTGAGCGCCTAGGTGCCAAGATGAACAGATCTACCAAATTTCATGTTTGTGGCTGTTATAGTATTTGAGATCTGATGATGAGTCAGTCAGTCAGTTTTCCACATTTATATATATATATTTATTGTTAGCATTCAACTGTAAAATATAGGTTGTAATCATGCCTATTCAATCGAGCTCCAAGAAGTTCAATTGTTAAATATAAAGCGGTAAATAATTAGCTTTACAAATGATTGCAGAGTACTTACAGAGAGTGTATATCAATTTTATGAGAATTTCCTCTCCTTCCTCACAACACATACACACAGACACACATCAATATTATTGCTGGGAGAATTATTTTTAAGCAATAGTCTTTAGATTCTTTGCTAGAAATTCTTATCCTAAATTCCTAAAATATTAATATTGATAAGATTTAATAGTATTGGGCCATATACTGGCTCCATTCATAATTTGTGTCATATTACAGTTTATCATAATATATGTAACCATATCTACTCATAAAATCCTTTTTAAAATAAGAAAAATAAAAAACTCTTATCCAGGAAGAAAATTGTCCATTTTCATTTATGACAGGGCAATCCTGTATCTACTCACAAGTAGTTCCCACTTAATTTTCAGAAAGGGCTACATTTTCTTCCCTCCTTCTGTGAATCATCTCCAGAAAACAATAGCTTGCTATTTTTATCTCCCTGGTTTTTTTCCTTCCAAACATGAAAACTGTCTAAATAGATGCCCTTGAGATAAAATTATCCATTTCCATTTTTTTCCACCAGAGGTCGACTTTATCTTTTGTACCACAGTGGCACAAGGACTTTAATACACTTTGATGAACTGACTCTATATATATTACTCAGGTAGTCTGTCTTATTCTCTCTCTCACACACACACACACACACAAAATTCCAATAAGAGGAAATTATTACATTTTGAAAACAACATTTAGGAACAACGATTTTTTAAACATTTTTGAAGCCCTAAGATTTGTGATTGTGGTTGGTTGGGCCAGGGTAGTTGGGTTGGTTCTCTCTCTTTTTTTTCTTTCTTTCTTTCTTTCTTTCTTTCTTTCTTTCTTTCTTTCTTTCTCTATGTATTTATTTCTGATGGTCCCAAACTATAAAAAACTTCTAAAGCTGCTTTTCAGAGAAAAGTTTTCATAATTTGAACTTTATATGATGAAAAAAAAGAGAGAAAACTGATCCACTGTAGGCATGTTAGCATTTGATTGAATTAATTGGTTAATGAATGCAAAATTATACATGAAAAATGTTGCTTGGTGGTAACTTGCAAGATGGTGATTATATTTTGATCTGATCTTTTGAGATTAAAATGGAAGGCCTTTTATTGTTCAGAATTATGCCTTTTGAAGGGAGAATTCCTAAAGAGCCTTCATGGTTGCAAAAAGCTTCAGCAATTTTCTACAAAGACAAAACAGGAATCCCACTTGCTTGCTTTGTTCTCTAAAAAGTGAGAGCGCCCTAAAACACCCTTTAAGCGATCTCAAACATTGTTTACCTGAAGACAATATTTGCCAACACTTTCAAGGAAAGTGATGACTTTGAGAATTTCTTACCCACTTGAGTATAGTCTTGTACCAACTGGATCACACTGAATGCCATAAAGACATCTGAGTTCCCTTGTATAGGATTGCACTTTTAGCAATAAGGGCATATTGTTAGTCTCTGATCCAACTCTCCCTCTGTTTAAATAAATTCATATAAATTCCAAGATCTTTTTAACAAAGAATCTTTTCATTAAATGTCACCTCATTCTTTTTCTGAGATTTAGCTAATTACACAGGAGTGCTTTGGCATCTCATCTATGGTTTAGGAAATATGGTTTGCTTTTAAAGCTGTCGCCTTAAATACATTTCCAAAATACAATGGGCAAGGCTCACTGAACGCAGTAGGACTTAGTTAAGGCTTAGATTTGTAAGCTCTACCAGTGTGACTTTGGTGACAAGGTCAGTCGCTATCCAGCCCCTTGTTTTGACCAACTCCTATTTAGAATTGGCTGAGACATTTCTTCTTAATTTCACCCTTTCTGCCAGGACCAGCAGTGCAGATCTTTTTAAAATATATTATTTTCACGGAGCCGATATTAATTAAAAGAAATACATGATTAAAAAGTAATGAGTTGAATAAAAATTAGCTCCGCTCATTTTCTGATTATGTTAATTGTTAAAAACCCTTCAATCATGCCGTTGCAGTCAATGGGCTTTAATGTGAAATTAGTGGGCTCTTGATAACTTCCAGTCCAGAATAATTCTGGCAGTTTAGTCATGATTCCTAATAACGAGGATGTTGCTAGGAGGAGAGATTTCTACATGATTTGGCTACATTAAGCCTTTCGTATCCCTCCTCCCCCACATTCAAGAGTGCCGCGCTCACCCGCACAACTTTCTGCCTATTGTTAAGCAGTCAGGATGAGCAAGCTTCAATGCTGCAGGAATTGCTAAAGAGTTGGAACCATGTGAGTCAGTTTCTTGCAGCAAAACCTGCAACTTTTATAGTATGCATATCATGAGGTATTCACCATAACTGGTCTGCTTCAGCCTGATCTTACAAGTTTCTTCAGAAGCCAATCATATTAACTTCGATTATCCCCCCCTCCAGGCAAGTGAACATAGGAGTGTGATTTCAGACTTTTTGGTGCAAAGACACTCCTGTTTTTATATTAATTATAGCACTTATATATATTTCTCTCTTCTGCATACCTTTGCTTCCTTCTCTATTAGAATACCCAGCCCAAAAACAAAACATGAAGACTGATTAGCCTAAAAAAAGAAATCTGCATTTAATGTAGATTTTGTCCTATTGTACAATAATTTGAAGTTGTGTGTGGGGGAGGGTGTATTTTAGTTTTCACTGGCTTTTTACACTATAACTTTTAGTGGATTCTGTGCCAGAAATCATATACACTTTTCTACACCACTTCCTCTATTTTTCCCAGCTGTCTCTAAAAGATATCAGAGAACTGTGCTTTGACATAAATAAAGCAGGGGTCTTTTCTCTATTGCTGGTTCACGAATAGCAGTTTTTTAATTAGTGGCACACACGCTTGCTGGTGACTTTCCGATCTCAATTTTTGGCCAAGGCTTGGTTTCGACATATGGCTAATAAAGGAATGGATCTGTTATTGGTTTATTGGTGTCAAGCTACAGTCCAGACATTTGGAGACTCTGGGTCATCATGACTATCAAGACTGTCTTTGGAAAAAGCAGAGTGGTGTTGACCTCCTCGGGCAAACTTCCAGAATGGTGCTGATGATCCAGCCACTCTGCTATATGGGAAGTAACCGATTGATTGACTATTGTTGATATTTTGGGTGTTTTGATGTACCTTACTAAGAGCTGGTGAAGATTCTGTGCCATAACAGCACTGTGGTAAGACCGAGTTGTTTGTTAGAAGCCTGCCTTGTGATTGTCATCTGGGAAGCAGCCAAAGGTAGTTATCTGAGAGATGGGGCAGGAAGTAGAGGGGAAATGTGGGATCCCAATCTGTTGCTCCCACCTATCCTGTCCGCCCCCAGTTTCCCCACCTCGCTCCCACTCAGCTTGGCTCCAATAAACCAGGTAGATTTACGCCTGCGAGGGAGAGGAAAGGGGAGGAGGCACCGAGGACCTCTCCCGTGTAATAATTCCCCCCTTGTCCATTTTCCTATTTGCATCCCGAGTTAGCTGAAGATGGCGTTAATAAATAACAATGAAAAGGAAGCGCCTCTATCTGGAGGGCTTGTCGGCAACATTTAAAAAGCCAATAGAGTTTATCATTCTACTCTATCATTTCTTATTGATTAGAGTAATCAAGATAAAAAGCTAGCCGGGCGCGGCGAAGTTCAGTAGCATATCATTAAAGATAAGAGTCAGTTAATTCTGGAGCAAGAAGAGGGTGACGGTGCCTGCGCTGAAGAGTTCATTTGCATCAGATGCTGAGCCCGGTAACAAGAGGACAAAAATCACTAATTAGGGATTGCAGAGTGCCTCCCGCGCTCGTCAAGCACTCTTCGGAGAGCCGCGAGGACGCGGAGACCGCACTTTTTATGTAAATCCGGATCAGGACAGCGCCGGCGAAAGGTTGCTTCCGAGGCGCGCCTTCTCCTATCCCGAACGAAGAAGCAGCCCCGGAGACAGCGGAGCTGCGTCAAGGACACCTCGCAGGAGGAGAGGGCGTTGGGGTTGCCTTCTTAAAAATGGGGTGGGGGAGCTCCGCCCCCCTTCCTTGCTGCTAAAAACGACTCCTGAGCAGCTCGACATCTGGCTCCCAGCCATCTTCTTCACTGTTAAAAACAGTGTCAGTTACAATACAAGATATTGTGGATTGTGATAGATCAGTATAAAGGAACAGAAATCTGGGTTTAGCTAGAGTCGAAGAGTAGTGAAATGTCTCTGCTAGACTTTGATACAGTTATAAAAATTAAATGCCTGCCCTGTTTCTCTGCCCCCCCCTCTTAATGTATTGGCTCCTCCACTCAAAAGCCAAAAAAGATTTATTTCAAAATATTTTCATTACATTCTCTTTGCCTATTGCAAGCTAATGTTTTTGGTAGAGAATAAGTGAATAAAAGGTTATATGTTGCACAGGCATGTATAATACACACAGAAGTAGGGATGGGTGCTTTCCTTTGAGTCCTACCCAAATTTTCATCAAGCAAAAAGCAAGCCACAATCTTGTAATAGTTAACCATATAAAAAACCGTATTTTTGTTTAATATATGATACCAAGGTTAAAAGTGCTATTTTCCAGATCTTTACTATACAAAATAGTGATGTTTATTTTAAAGAAAGCACATTTAAGTAAACTGTAAAGTTCATAAGTGAACATTGGTCTCATACACCGCTTAATCAGGATTCTCTCCCTTTATGTTTAACAGTGGTCTCCTGTAATAATCAGGTTTGCACAAAGAGGAAATTACACACATTGTTGGATAACACCATGTGATAAATAAAATTAAAGATTTGAGGTTTATTCTCCCCTCCCAACAATTACATTTGGCCATTTGAAATCATGCTTTCAGGGCACTGTCTTTAATGGGATGAAGAATATTTGCATATGCTTGATAGGGTCAGTTCTGGTCCATAGACATATCTTATCTCAAATAGGCCAGAATGAATCAGGAAAGGTGTCTTTGACCTCTACAACAGCTCTGATTCACCCAAAATCAGACACTTACATGTTCAGTAGATGTCTGAAACCTGAACATGATTAATTTCATAATATAGATAAGCCCTCCCTGGTCAGGGACACTGTTATGGATAATGTGGGTGTCCCAATATTGTATGTTGAAGGCAAGGACCTAATTACTTACAGTATTCTTTTCTGCCTATCTTGTCCAAGATGATTGTATCATGCAGAATTGCACTTTCTCTTATCAAAGCTAGTTTCACATTTCTTTATCCAATGATAATAAACCTGTGCTGCATGCATAAGGCATACAGTACAGAGTAACAGAGACAATTATTTATGCCAAAATTATATACTGAAAATTAATAGTTTTTGCCCTTTTAGAGTTCTATTTTAAATGTCTAACTTTTCTGATTAATATTTTGTGAGGGGGTTCAATGCATTTTTCTCCTGATTGCAGGTTTGCATGTGTATTGTTGCATCCCAGTAGTTTACTAAGACAAGGCTTCCAGAATACATTTTCCCTTTCATACCTAATTTGTGTATATAGAGACAGCAGGTTTATAAAAGAAACAACTGCCTTACAAATGACATAAATGTGCTAGCTAACTTAACATACATAAGTTTACTGGTAGCAGAATTATCCGTGCATTTCACAATGAGATTTGCTGCTGTTAAATCAGCCCATCGAAATCAGTACTATCTTCTGCAAGGTCTCCCTGCCTTCACTTTCCCAAAGTGTTGTGGACTTGGCATGGTTCCAAAGAAGGAAAATCCTTGGTTCTGATGAGACGGGGGCAAGCTTCCCCCCCCCCTCCGCCTGAGACAATGGCAAAAAAAAAAAATCCCACCCACCCACGGGCAATAATCAGCCTGGGGGTTTCTCCAGTCTCCAAAGCCGTTTACTTGTCACACCCGCAAACCTCCACCATTCACCCCAGCGCTTGGCAGCCGGCTATTTAGGGCTAACTTCGCCCTTTGCTTGGCTGCGAGGCAAAGGAATGACGCCCTTAGACTAGTTAATTGTAGGTGTCAGCGTGGAAAACGGCAATGTTTGCCGTCTCTCTAACTAACATTGCGGGGCTGCTTCCTCCCCTCCAGCTCGCAGTCTAAGCAGCGCTGCCGTCACCGCTCGCTTTCCTGCCCTGTTGCACAGGGCCAGCCGGGCCCCTGGGATCCCGCCCGACGGAGGCGCTTGCACGGCAGCCCTAAGCACCTTGGGTCCGAGGAAAGTCCCCTCTCTGGGTCCCACGGGACTTATTTGCTAGTTGGGGAGGGGCTGCCCGATTACCGCCCCTCCCGCCCCCAGGTCCATTCATCTTTTCCGCCTCAGATCTAGATTTCCCGAGACATCTGAGCGCGCGCAGGCAATTATTATTATTTAGACTTATATACCGCTTATCAGTGCTTTACAGCACTCTCTAAGCGGTTTACAGTCAGCATATTGTCCCTCAACAATCTGGGTCCTCATTTTACGGACCTCGCGACCCCCTAACCCTGTCCCACGAGCCATTGATGTGACCCACCCGGGTTAAAAGGGAGATTGATCGAGGGTGCAAGACGATGAAGACAAAATATTTATTTGCGTCATGAATGCAGGAGGCGCAATTCATACTTTAATCTTTCCTTCCCTCCCACCCCCCACCCCGAACGCTTTTCTGCCTTAAGTCTTTTCATTCTTCACTTCTGCAGAAGGAGACGCCGATTTGGCAAGAAAACCCCCAGATCGCCCCCCTTCCTTTTTGTAAGAGTTTGGCGGAGTTATAATCCACGCTCGGCCTGTCTTTGGGAAGGCGCCCTCGAAGTCCCCTGGAGAAATGGCGCCCCATCCAACACGGCCAGTGCGACTCCAGCCAACCACTCCTAGGTTGGCCTCGCCTTTCTGCACACACATTACGCCTGTGTGTAGCCAGGATCAGTGGGTTCCACGATTAGTGACACCATACCACAGAGCCAATCAAGTCGAGGAAGTTTATTCATAAATTCCTTTGAAGTTTAGGAGCCACTTTCAGAGATGACCATACATTTGAATGCCCCCCCCCGCATCCCCAATTCACGACCCCACTCCCTTCCCGCTCGTCCCTGGAGGTTTCAGGCTGTTCCCCTCCCCACCCCCCTCATTCATTTCCACCGCACGGCATGGCCGGGCTTCAACCACCCCCTTATGTAGTGGAATATTCCTCTTCCACTGAGTATTTCGCCCGGTTTCCTGCGAGCGGGCGTAGATCAACGGCCCTTGGGGGGGGCGGTGTTTCTCTATCACACATATACGCATGTTTTTACACGCCCGCAGTTCTCACAACCATCCAGCGCCATTATATTCCACTGGAAGAAGGGAGAAGAAAGTTGGGAGCTTCCCGATTTCTTTTGTCTGTTCTGCGAGAAATAATTAAATATGCACCCACCCACCTGGGCTTTCATAACCTACTTTAGCTTTTCCGCAACAAGTCACGCGCTGTTCACACAGAAAGGCGCTTTCGGACCAATTACATGCCGAATTTACGCGGTGAGGGGGGGGGGCGTTTTCCCGCCTTACCGAGCGTGCAACTTTCCTTACAAGAAATCAAAATACGGGCCACGCACTTCCCGGCCTCACTTTCACTCACCCACCACCCCTCCCACGAAAGTTTCCCGCGCTTTTTGCAGCAATGTCTCTCCCGCCCCGCCATTATTCGGAGGACTCTTCCCCAAAAGGGTACCGACAGTCACACACGCCCGTCACACCGACCCACGTACCACGACACAACTCGCTCGCTGGCTTTCTCGCACCCACCCAGAGCCAGATATTCAATTAGGCCGCGAGCTTTCTGATTTCTTCCGCCTCGCCTGCCTATGCCTCGCTGTTTGGGCCTTTTTGTGTCTAGATATGTGGCGGGAGGGCTCCTTTCCTTCCCCTCCCCCCCTCCTCGTTCTTCTCATACAGAATAAAGTCAGTCTGTATTTAATGGTTATGGCGGATGTGAGGAGGATTTGGCAAATGAGGGGGCCTTTTGCTCTCAAATATTGCTCCTTACGTCGTGTGAGTCTACCAACCCACCACGACCCTATATTCTTCTCCGGGCGTCTGACTCGAATGACAAACGAGCTGATTTTTTCACTACATCGCTGGGAAATGTAGTGGGTGATAATAGAGATTTCTCTTTCATTTTTTACGCTTGACTTGGTTATTGTTGCCTTTCTTTTCCCGTGATTCCTTCTAAGGATTAGCTCTGACTTCCCCACTATTGGCGGTCAAAGTGGCCCAAACTCTGGATGACAATTGATGGGGATCAAGGGATTGCCCATTCTGTGCCTGTAAGGGCTGATTTGTGCCAGAGAAACTCATCAAGTACAGGCGAAGAATGAAGGGACGGAGGGGGAGCTTTGGGGGGTAAATGTATTCATTGCGCGGGGTTCTCTCAAATTGCTTCGAAGTTTCCCTAATGAAAAGTAACGCTTGCAGCAATCAACGGCTTTTTGACGGATTACAAACCCGAGTAGGACTAAGGGACTGATTTCCCCCCCCCCAAAAAAAAATCTCTCAGCTTTAGTGTGAGGACAACTCACCCACAAAAGTAAAAAGAGGAGGGGGGTCAGTCAGCAAAACACAAAGCTGAGATTTTGATGCTTGAGAAGTAATGAAAGGTGCATTAATTTATTAAAAT
>JANHFO010003482.1:233441-245849 GCA_032468095.1 Pareas carinatus | reverse complement strand
AATCACAATACAATTTTACCAAAAGACTTAATATAGCCTCTTACCTCTGGTGAAAGATTGATAGATGTTAGATATTAGGTATTAGATTATAATGATAGATAGACAGAGAGACAGACAAAAAATTTCCCATAAGTATGATTTAAAAAATAAAAAAACATATTAAGCTGCATGATACATTTCTCTACAGGAAATATATTCAGTGAATTTTGTTCACATTTGCATATCTATAGACTGCATCATTATCAGTAATAATGATGATGATGTAAATGTTAGATGCTTATAAACTCTATAATGCCATTAAAACTTTTTATGTAAAGAATTGATGAACCAGTTAAGCCAGCATATGGTTGAAATTTATAATGTCAAACAACTGTACTGCACTTAACTACTGTTGATTAATGGATGAGGCAATCAGTACAGCATAATAATGTGATTCTTAGTAAGGGAATCTCTAATTCAAATTCCCACTCAGCTTCCAAATGGACTTGGCTAGACTCTCACATTCTAGATTGTTTGATCTGTTTCAGGTGCTTCTTGTGGAGATTATAGATAGGGATTTTTGCTAGCTAGTCTCCCTGTAACAAGAGCAAGATAAATATTTGTTCTTTCATCTGCTTTTCTGTGAAGGTGTTTGGCATTTTTGTTTGGAACCTATAGCTACCCGGACAGAGTCAGCAGGTGGCAGCACCTGGTCAACTAGTCTGGGCTCTGAAGCTAAGCAGAGTAAAGCATGGTTAAAATTGGGATGAGAATACTTCCAAGGAATTACTTGGCTTTCTACATTCATATTTGATCCCAAGATAATTGTTTCCGGTAACATTCAGATTTAAAGCAAAAAGGAACTAACCAAAAGAGGTCAAGAGCCTAGGATGAAATCCATAGTGTATCACTGTCATTCCGGGGTCCACTTGCTCAGCAGTCCTGTGGTCCAGTTGGCCGAGGATTCTGAGGAAAAATAGTGCCATACTTAGCATGAAGAACTGAAGAGCATGGCCTAGGTTTTCTCAACTTGCATGTAGGTGAAAAAATGAAAGAAATATTTTCTACATACTACATATGGCTCACATGCTATTTTGAAGCTACCGATCATGGCGAAATATGAAAAGAAATGAGTGACCATGCTTTTGATTAATGACTTAAATAACACTCTCACCTCAACCCCCCCCATAAAACCTCCTTTCATAAAATGTACCTTCATTTCAACTGTTTGCTATTGTGACTGCATTAGATGGAAAAGCAAAAATATACCGACTTTGAAATAAAGATGACTTGATCAATTTTCTAGGAATTCGAAAAATTTTCACACACCCCAAAAAATTTTCAACACTTTTTCCTCCAATGCTCTTTTACATATTTCTTATACCTGAGCAATTTTGCTTTACTCTCTCAACCTTTCCTATCACTCTCGGGACCATTATCTCCTATTAGCCACTCTCGTCTTCTCATGATGAATTTATTCCTGGTCTCTTGAACTCATTTCGTGTTTCTGATCTTCTCCTGTTGGGTTTCAGACACTTCACTTCAACAGAGATGCTCTTACTAAAATCACTCATGACCTTTTTCAGACAGGTCAAACAGCTACTTTTCAACCCCTTTCTGATCTTTCTTCCCCCTGTGAAACAAATGATAAATCTCACTCTATGAGCACTTTAGCTCCTTCAAGCTGTCCTTAAAAAATTGCTGGGGGCGGCTCACCTACAAATTATGGTCGTTGAAGCATGGTAATAACAATTCTAACAGCACTGAAGAAATAATATTATAAATATAATAAGTCTGTTCTGTAAAGCTCCAGTCATGCACAAAGTGAGGAAATGCCACTGAAAGCTAAAATCCAAATACCTCATTTCTTCCATAGTTAATTCTTGCCAATATATTAAATATTTCAAACTTGCTTATTACATTTATTTGTTTGTTTGTTATATGTATTTGGCCACCTATCCCACAAAACATTACACTGAACAGCATACAATGAAAAACCCTAAAATGATTATATTAAAAACATTCTACAGTTAAATTATCATCATCATCATCATCATCATCATCATCATCATCATCATCATCATCATCATTATTATCATTATTATCATTATTATTATTTTTATTATTATTATAGAATATATGTAATCTAATTTACACCACAGCAATGGAGTTTAAAATTGCAACCAATGCAAATTTAGGTAGATTTCAGACTATTACCTCTCATTCAGCAACTGTTCAAGATTATGACGGCATTGGACAAGAGGGATTTACTGCCGGTCTGAGAAGTTGCAGCTATCACTTGATGATCGTGATTCATATAGTGGACAACCAGCTCACAATTACAATGGTTGCAGTCATGTGATTGTCATTCATGACCTTTCCTACCAGCTTCCCACAAGCAAAATTAACAAGAAAGTTGGCAGGAGTTCACAAGTCACCCTTGTCAATTTTCACCTACCCATCTACCCATGTTCTGTAACACCTGCCTGCCCATAACTATCGCTTGCAGCTTTCATCCACTGGCCTGCTGACCTGGGAACCCTGCCTCTTCCTGCTTAATGACCCACACGATCCTGGGGTCATGAAAGCAACTGGGGCTTCTAGGATCGCTGTTGCTAAGCACTGTGGACCATGTGATTGCACTGTAAGACCACATCACTTAGTGATAGAAATTCCAGTGCCAAGTCCGTGTTCTGTCCCAAGATTTGAATACAAACAGCCTTACTTCGGAGAAGGGTTAACAGGCACCCTTTATTGACTACTAGCCAGCCATCAGCCAGTAATTTTGTCTCTTTGTGGCTTAGCTGATACGGAAGCCTCTTTCTCTCTGCCAGCCGACTATACGATCTGAGTTCCTCAGCGTTTAAGTCAACAGAGGCACACTAGCAGGTTTAAATTTCAGCAAGAGGTTCCGATGGGAGGAAAAGCTCATGCACAGCAGTCCAGAATAAATGGGTCAGACAGAGAGGAACTCACACACAGAAGTCCCAGGAACAGAGCGGTCCAGACATAGCAGATCAGACGACATGAATGGCCACCGGCAGGGAGACAAATAGTTGTCTCCATCTCCATCCTACTGCCTTTTATCTCCACTTAGGGTGGGGGCCCACTAACAATGATGACCCTTATGCCTGGAAGGGTGGCTAATTACCTCCCGCTGTGCTTCTCTCCTCGCCCTGCGCCACACTCGGGCGTCAGAAATGGGACCCAGCTGTTATAACAATAATAATAATAATTTTTATTTATATCCCGCCCCTCTCCCGGAGGACTCGGGGCAGCTTACAGGCAGTTAAGAGCACAGTACAAACATATAAACTAAAAACATAATAAAAACATTAAATAATGCTTGATTAAAAGGGAACAATAAAATGATATCCAAATTTAAAAAATAAAAAATTTAAAATAATCTAACCCCGATTAGCATAGGAGGATCGGGGCACGGCTATCCCGAGCCGGCCAGTTGAAACAAGTGGGTCTTCAGGGTGCGGTGGAAGGTCCGAAGGTCAGGAATTGTTCGTATAGCAAGGAGGAGATCGTTCCAGAGGGTGGGTGCTGCCACAGAGAAGGCTCTCCCCCTGGGAGTCGCCAGCTGACAATGCTTGACTGGCAGCACCCTGAGGAGGCCCACTCTGTGGGAATGTTCAGGACGGCGGGAGGTCTTAATGGGTAGAATGCGGTCCTGCAAGTAACTGGGCCCTATGCCATGGAGCACTTTAAAGGTGGTGACCAACACCTTGAAATGCACCTGAAAGACCACAGGTAGCCAGTGCAGTTCGTGCAGGAGTGGAGTTATGTGGGTACGCCCACTCACCTCAAAAATCCCCCACGCGGCTGCATTCTGAACTAGCTGGAGTCTCCGGGTGCATTTCAAGGGGAGCCCCATGTAGACAGCATTGCAGTAGTCCAGACGGGAAGTGACAAGAGCGTGAGTGACTGTTCGTAGGGAGTCCCGATCGACAAAGGGGTGCAACTGACGGATCAGGCGAACCTGATAGAAGGCCTCCTGGCGACGGCTGCCACATGATGTTCCATAGACAGCCGTGCATCTAGGAGGACCCCCAAGTTGCACACCCTTTCCATGGGGGCCAATATTTCACCCTCAATGGCCAGCGATGGTACAAGCTGGCCATATCGGGACGCCGGTAACCACAGCCACTCAGTCTTGGATGGGTTGAGCTTGAGTCTGTTCTTCCCCATCCAGATCTGCACAGCTTCCAGACACCAGGTCATTACTTCCATGGCATCGTTGGGGTGGCCCGGGGTTGAAATGTACAGCTGTGTATCATCAGCATACTGATGGAATTCCACCCCAAAGCCACGGATGATCTCACCCAGTGGCTTCACATAAATATTGAACAGGAGAGGCGAGAGGACCGACCCCTGCGACACCTCACAGACAAGATGCCAAGAGGTCGACCTCTGCCCTCCTGTCAATACTGACTATGACTGGTTGGAGAGGTAGGAGCGGAACCACCAAAGGACAGTTCCGCCTATTCCCAACCCTTCCAACTGGCACAGCAGGATACCATGATCGATGGTATCAAAAGCCACTGAGAGCTCTAATAGGACCAGGATAGAGGAACAGCCCCTATCTCTGGCCCTCCAAATGTTGTTGTTTAATGGTGTTAAAAGTACCATTGCAAGATATAAGCTGTTCCAAAAAAAACTGCATGTAATGGTTCTTGCACAATTCTTTCAAGCCTTCTTCCTTATACTCTACACTGATTGAGCACCCCCCGCCCAATCACAGTATTGTGACTATGGGGATATAATAAAGAGAAAATTTCCTTTTAAACTACCTTGAGGTACTATAGAAAATAAAGGATATAAATCTCACAAATAGTGTGGGTACTTTCCACGATGTATATAATAGTTAGTCAGATTGCATTTACCATATTGGATAGCAAAAATCTGAATAGCAAATTGATGGCAGTGCTGACTGATTTTTGCAGTTTCCTTTTATCCACTTTAAAATTTTAACTTTTATTCAACACTATATTAATTCATCATTTGTACATGTTGACTCTTAACATTCCTATTTTTTCAGATGAGCAGCATTTCTTTTAAGTAATTAATTTATTTTGAAGATACTTTTAGTACCTCAACTATTTTTTTTTGAATGATATAAGCCTAGATAAATGAAAATGAGTCTAGCTGCAAGCAAATAGATTATGTGGTTGTCTCCCTTCCCATCCATCAAGTCTTTCTTCCAAAATATAGTACAGAAATAAAGATTGTAGCATTAAAAAAAAGTAAAATGGCTGCATATAAGCCAGTACTGGATTATTAGGACAATATTCATTTTAGTTTGTGCATCTAGACAGTGATTTTAATATTATGTAAATATATCTGGCAATTCCAGATCTATACTGAAATGCAAGTGTCAGAACAGCTTTAGAAATTCAGCTTTCCCCACCTTTGTTACAAATTTAAACTAGGATAGAACAGTGAAAGGAGGGGAGGGAGGAAACAGGGGGGAAGCAAATAGCATCCAAAAAGCAAAAAAAAATCAGGTTTGACAGAAATTGTTTTCTTTCCTTCCCTGATTCCATAGCCAAGAAAAACTAAATATCTTGGATCTGAAGATCAGAGGTTTTCAAGAACGCGGCAGAGGCAAGTTAGGCTGAATACCTTTATTGCATACGTTTAGACATTCCGTAACTGGCCACGCAGTCCAGTAGGCTACCCCTTTTAGAGGGATTCAAGTAGGCAGCCTGTCAATTGGTGGCGGTGGGCATTCCCGGGCACCCCTTCCTATCCAGGTGGCTCTTCACCTAATCTGCATATGTAATGACGCAGTTAGTTGGGGCATTTAAAAGAGCGACTGGACCTGCGCGGTTCAGTCGATGAGGTGATAGCCGAGAGAAAGGGTGTGCCCATTGCAGGCTCCATGACTCCCATTGGAAGCTTCTGGATGCTTCTGGGCATGGCCTTGGCCTTGGCTGAAGATGGGTCCTTGCCTTCGGAATGGAGTCCTCCAGCCTCTCCAGGTAAGTCCAACGCGTATTCCCTGCCTTCAGTTCCTAGGGAGGGAGAAAGGTGGTCATTATCGAAGTCGGGGTTAGCGCTGGGGGGAGTGATTTTTATTTTGGAGTGGCCATCCAGTAGGGTCACCACATAAGATTTGGGTCCCATTATTTTGGTTATTATCCCTTCCACCCATAGGGGTCCTGGGTTTAGGTTCTTTGTGAATATGGGGTCCCCTAATTCGAATGTTCTTGTTCCATCTAGGTTTCTCCCCTTTCTTTCCCCGGGGCATAGGCTGGGTTTAGGCAGTCTAGGACTGACCTTAGTTTGTGGCCCGTTAGGAGTTCTACTGAGCTTTGGCTGGTGGCTGCCCATGGTGTGATGTGCTGCCAGGCCAACAACTTGTTCATCCTCTCATGCCAATCCCCTCACCCCAATCTTTTTAGGGCCTCCTTCGTCAAGTGGACCATGCATTTTGCTTGGCCATTTGCACTGGGGTTCCCGGGGCCATGAGTGCATGGTGGATTCTTAGGTTGGCTAGAAAACTCTCGAAGGGGGTCTCAGTGAACCGGGGGCCATTTTTGGAGACTAGGGTGTCAGAGAGGCCATGGGTTGAGAACAGGGCACTGAAGACTTGCATTACTGCTTGGGCCATCGTGGAGCACATAGTGGTGATTTCCAGCCACTTGGAATATGCATCCACCAGGACCATAAAGTAGTGGCCTTGGAATGGGCCTATGAGGTCTATGTGGGCCATCGACCAGGGTCCCCTGTGCTTTTCCCACTTCCTTATTGGTGCTTTGGGGGATGCGAGTCACATTTGTTGACACTGGTGACACTTCCTCACCCACTACTGGATATCGTGATCCATTCCAAGTCACCAGACATAGCTCTGGGCCAACCCCTTCATCTGAACTATGCTGGGGTGGCCCTTTTGGATTGTTGAGAGCACCCTTTTTTGTAGGGATTATTACCCTCTCCCCCCACAGCAGGCACTCCATGAGGGACGCCAGTTCATCCCTCCTGGGTTTGAATGGTTGTGTTTCCTCCCCCTGTGTGTTCTCTGGCCATCCCCTGTGGACCCATGACAATATCTTTTGTAAGGTTGGGTGATTGGATGTTTGCTTGGCGACTTCAGTGGATGTGACTAGCCCATTGTCATGGCAGTCTATTAGAAGGATTGAGTCTTCTATTGACTTGGGGGTATCTGAGTCAAGGATGGAGCAGGGGCTGAGGGCCCTTTATATAATAGCAACAAACCCTCTGGGTTGGCAAGTGACAAATGGTTTTTCTTTAAGGGGTTTGATGGAGAAAGGGGATTGGATTTAATACATCCAAGTGAGGAATGATTTTATCTGGAATTTTGGGGGAAGATAGTTTGGCTTTGGAGATTGGACCTAATGTATTTAATCAATCAGCAATTGATAAGAAATAGTGTAAAGAAATAAATTTGAATATTTGATCCAGAACCAATTAATCATTTGGAATGATTAGGAATTGAAGATATGGTAAAATTTCTATGAGTTGATTACAATAACAGCTTGTTAACAGAGGGTTTTGGAAATTTAATTTTGTCTTTCTCCTATTACTGTTCACAATTTTTATGACTTTTACATTTTTACATAATATGTTTATTATTGTTATTTTTTCTGTTAGCTACTACGCTACTAATATAGTTTACCAATGATAGGCTAACAATTTGTAAGTAGATTTAGCAGTTTAGCAATTTAAAAATTGGACTTCTGGTTCTGGTCCCGACTGAGTGGGGACGAGGCTGCCATAGCTCTGGCAGCTGGAGTCCTCTTTTTGATGTTTCAGGGGACCCTGAGGCCCTAGAACACCCCATAGAGGTGTTTGAAGTGGGAGCGCAGCAGAGGCGCATATTGGCAGCGCCCGATATGATCGCTGTCCTGTTTTGGTTCTTTGACTCTGGGCGATGAAGAGGTGCTGGGCACCATTATGGCCGAGATCGTAGGGCACCTTATTGGAACAGCAAGATGGAAGCAGCCTGAAGAACAGCAGAGAATCAGTGAGGGGGAAAAAATTAAACATTAAACCACCAGATAAGTAGGAAATGATTCCAGAAAAGTAACACCCCCCCACATTAACTCTACTTGGAAGGAGGGTGAGAAAAAAATATATAAGCGACCCCAAAAAAAGACTAGAAAGCGGCATCTTGGCGTTTTATGCGATGAGATGATAAACTGAAGAAGTCAGAGGATTAAAAAAAATTTTTGAGAGAGAATTACCTTTGGGAACCTAAAGAGACAATGTGTCGGAAAAATTGGAATATAATTAATTAGTCTGTCATTTTGGAAACAGAAGGAGGAAGTTGGAAAAAGAAAATGTTTTTTAAAATTGAAAGTTTCAAACTTATGGACTAAAATTTAAGGATTAATGACGAGAGAAAAAGAAAAAAGTAAGCAAAATGGATTAAAATTTGACTGCTGAGAAAATAATAAATAAAATAAAATGGGACTAACAAACCTGGAAAAAACAATGGATCACACACAATCTCCACTGGATCCAAACGACTCATTTCTACAATGGCTGGAATGCTGGGGAGAAGAAATGCAAGACTATAGGACTCTCAGCAGGTGGAAACGAGAACTTTGAGATTAAAATTGATATTGAACATTAAAAGAAGAAGAAAGAAGCTGAGGAGGAAGAAGAAGGAGAGTGAAAGATTTGTGTCAAAAAAGACAAATGTGCTGAGAAAGAAAACAGAGGGACTTCAAAGTTTCTTCAAAAGCAGTGAAAAGAAATGTAAACTAAAAATGTAAACCCCAAAGAAAATGTTGGCAGAGGAAAGGGGGCGAAGGGTAAAATGGGGAAAGCCCACAATACAGAGTTGCAGGAAAGCAGAGAAGAGGGAAAGAAAAAGAAGGAAAGCAAGGGAAAATTCAGAAGGATGGCAGGGGAAGAGAAATGGTCACATAAAAAATTCAAAATAGGAGAAAGCATGCAAGAAAAAAAAGTGTATGTAAAAAATTCATTCATAGGTTAGAATAGGAATTTAAAATATGGGCATTACGAAAAAACCAAGTAAAGAACATATAGCACGTGACAAGATTATGATGGTATGGGAGAGAGGGAAAGGGGGAAAAATATATTTAATTTCTCTCCTTTGCATCGCTGTTTTGTTTCTTTTCCCTTTTTCTCTTCTTTTTGCTTGATGACCCCTAGTGTTAAAAAAGAAATTTGGTGGTGGTATATAAAAGAGTGATGAGACATTCAAAGGTAATATTTATTTATTTATTTATTATTTATTTATTATTAAAATTTATATGCCGCCCCTCTCCAAAGACTCAGGGCGGCTCACAACACAAAAAAAACCTTTCTAAAATATCCTCCAAAATTAAAAAAAACATTAAAAACCTCATAACAGATTCACACCATTCATGGCAGGATCTCGCCAAATCGCAAAGCGTGATCAACGGCCCCAAGCCTGCCGGAAAAGCCAGGCCTTCACTGATTTTCTGAAGGGCAATAGGGTAGGGATGGTCCAGACCTCAGGAGGTAACTGGTTCCATAGAGCTGGGGCAGCCACAGAGAAGGTGCTCCCCCATTGTCCTGCCAACTGGCATTATTTAGTTGACGGGACCCGGAGGAGACCAACTCTTACCGGTCATTGGGAGCTATGCGGTAGAAGGCGATCTCGAAGATAACCTGGCCCCAGGCCATGTAGGGCTTTAAAGGTAATAACCAGCACCTTGAATTGTGCCCGGAGACCAATAAGGAGCCAGTGCAGCTCACGGAGAATTGGTGTAATGTGGGCATATCTAGGCACACCCACAACAGCTTGTGCAGCTGCATTCTGGACCAGCTGCAGTCTCTGAACACTTTTCAAGGGTAGCCCCATGTAGAGCGCATTGCAATAATCTAACTATGAGGTGACAAGGGCATGAGTGACTGTGAGGAGTGCCTCCTGATCCAAGTAGGGTCGCAATTGGTGCACTAGGCGAATCTGTGCAAAGATCACCCTAGCCACCGCAGTCAGATGATAGCCTAATTTTAGCTGTGAATCTAGGAGGACACCCAAATTGCAAGCCCATTCTGAGGGGGACAATTTCTCTCCCCCTCCCTAGAATCAAGGATAGTCAGCATAGTCTTTAGGAGGCAATACTCACAGCTGCTCGGTCTTGTCTGGGTTAAGTCTGAGCCTGTTGACTCTCATCCAGTTCCTTGCAGCCTCCAGGCAACGGCACATCACATCCACTGCATCACTGAATTGATGCGGGGTAGAGATATACAGCTGGGTATCATCACCATATTGCTAATATCTCACCCCATGTCACTGGATGATCTCACCCAGTGGCTTCATGTAAATGTTAAATAGGAGGGGAGAGAGGACAGAGCCCTGAGGCACCCAGCAAATGAAGGGCCTAGGGGTCAACCTCTGTCCTCCCACCAACACTGACTGTGACCGTCCAGAGAGATAGGAGGAGAGCCACCATAACATGGTGCCTCCCACTCCCAACTCTCTTAGTCATCTCAAGGTTGACCATGGTAAATGGTATCGAAAGCTGCTGAGAAGTCAAGTAGCACCAAGATGGAGGAATGACCCCCATCTCAGGTTCGTCAGAGATCATCCATCAGTGTGACCAAAGCAGTTTCCATGCTGTAGCCAGGCCTGAAACCAGATTGAAAAGGATCCAGATAATCCGTTTCATCCAATGATCGCAGGAGATGAAGTGCCACCACTTTCTCTACAACCTTTCCCACAAAGGGTAGGTTGGAGACTGGATGAAACTTCTTTAATTCTGCTGGATCCAGGGAAGGCTTTTTGAAGAAGAGCCTTATAATTGCTTCCTTTAACGGCTGTGGGAAGGACCCCTCCCTCAAGGTCGCATTAACTAAAGCCTGGAGCCGGCCTCGTGTCATTTCCCTGCTGGTCGAAACCAGGCAGGAAGGACATGGGTCCAATAAACAGGTGGAGGAACTCATTCCCCTACAGCCTTGTCTACTTCCTCAGGAGTCACTGGCTCAAACTCCTCCCACATAATAGGACTAAGACCTGCCCCTGCCTTCTTTGTCAGAGTCCAGGTCCATCCGAATCTGGGCAATTTTATCCAACAGAAACTGTACATATTCCTCAGCTCTACCCTGCAAAGGCTCCTCTGCTACCCAACATTAAGGAGGGAGCGAATTACCCTAAATAGGGCGGCTGAGTAGGAGTCAGTGGATGCAATAAGAGTGGAAAAATATGAACATTTTGCCACCCATATCGCCACTAAATAAGTCCTAACAAAGACTCTTAAAAGTGTTCGGTCGGATTCGGATTTATTGGTTTTCCAGCATTGCTCTAGACGTCTCTTCTGGCACTTCATCTCCCTGTGCTCCTCAGTAAACCAGGGAGTTTTCCTGGATCTGCTGCCATTGAGAGGCCACAAAGATGCAATCCGATCCAATGCCTCAGATGCCGCCTTATACCAGGCAGCCACTAGGTCTCGACCAGACTATGGACAAGAGAGTCAGGTATCTCCCCAAGCTCCTTCTGAAACTCTTCAGGGTCCATTAGGTGCCTGGGGCGGAACCGCTTAATCAACTCCGCCTCCCTGTGATGGAGGAGTGGCACCTTAATATCAAGTCTCAACAGGAAATGATCTGACCATGACAAGGGAGAGATCTTTATACCCCTCAATTCCAGATCATATCTTCATTGCCTCGAGAGAAATACCAGGTTGAGCGTGTGTCCCTCCTCGTGGGTCAGACCTTCAATTACTTGGGTCAGGTCCATGATTGTCATGGAAGCCATGAACTCCTGGACCCCATCTGAGGATTCGCCAAGTGATGGTAGATTGAAGTCCCCCTGTATCATCTGCCTGGGGAACTTCACCGCCAACCCGGCTACTGTCTCTAGTAGCACAGGCAGGGCTGTTGTCACACAGCTGAGAGGCAGGTATGTCAACAAGCCCAACTGAATCCTTGAATCCAACTTCAGGAGGAGAGACTCACACCCAACTATCTCTGGGGCAGGGATCCTGCGAGGACAGAGGCTCTTCCGAACAATAATTGCCATTCCTCCACCCTGCCACTCCTCCTTCCCTGGAATTGTGGCTGATGCAATATCTGAAACCCATCTGGGCACATCTCTGAGAGCAGAACCCCCTCCCTCCTGGCCCAGTCAGGTCTCAGTTATACATGCCAGGTCAGCCCCCTCCTCTAGAATTAAATTCTGAATGAGGGGTCCTTGTTAACAGCAGACCTGGCATTAAATAGCAGCAGCCTGAGGTCAGCGCCCTGACATCCCAAGTCACCAGTTATACAGGTGAGCCCAATGAACCAGAACCAGAGGGGCTGGAACAAGTAATAGATTTAAGGCAACGAGTCCTAGTTCCTCAAGAGCAGCCTACCCCTTGGCTCCTGCCATGTCTACCTCTCCCAGTCACAATAGCTCTCCATTCCCCCAGGGATCCCCACCCCAACCCCCCACCCCCACCCCCCCCGGGCCGGCAACGC
>JANHFO010003482.1:197313-207331 GCA_032468095.1 Pareas carinatus | reverse complement strand
TGACTTTCTCCCCCACCCCCGGCGCCCCACCTAATCCCATTCCTCCAGTCCGGGTTGCTGCAAAGAGCAGCTGTCGAGTTACATTTGGGGGAGAAGCCGGAGGCTTCCGTTGATTGGAGGCAGTCAGATGAGTTCCCATTGATGTGTGTGTGTGGGGTGGGAGGTAGAATCATTAACTTAACACTTTATCTAATGTCCGCATTGTCTGCTAGGGAGGCCTCGTTTCGGAGCCTGCTTCGGCTTCTCCGAGTCTCCCGAGAGCGGATTTTTGCCCTTGCCCTCCCTGCTCCCCCCCCCCCGGGTGGCTTGTGCGGAGACCCCTCCGCCTAAAAAGCGCCAGGGACCGAATTGACTCCGGGGAGGGTCTGCCAAGTCACCTTCAAGCTTCGTGTTCAGCGGTTTCCATGCCCAGGGTCCCTCTTTGGTACTAAGCCCCAATGTGGTTAGCTTGGTTTTGGTACCCAGTGTTGTGGGAATGGCTTCGGTTGTGGTTTACAAATTGGGGTTTAGAGCTCTGAGGCCATTCGGTTGCGGCTTCTTCGTGTTAGTAGAAGCCTCTTGACGTTTTAGTTCCAAGGCAGTTGGGTGGATTTCACAAAGTAAATTCGCTACCAGGCGCTTTATCCTAAACATATCTTTCGAGGGGTCTTTCAACGGATTGCAGCCATGGTATTCTCTATGCAAGTCAACTTTCTTTTGGCGTAATAAGACTGAGCTCTAGGTACCCCTGGGCAGAATCCGATGGAGGTGGCTGGCTGGGGATTTCATCCCTTGCATTTTATCTCTTAGAAGTTCCCCAGATGTTCCAACAGAACTGAAATAAAAGGAAGACGGGGATTGGGGGCATTTTATTCACACTGAAGTCCAAGAACTTGGTCTTCCCTCAACTCTGTGGGAAATGGGATGGCCTGCACGCTGCTTGCATAAAGAAGAGTGCAACTAAGGCGGTCCTTGGTAGTGACCAAGGCTTTTAGGCGACTGCGGGTCAGCTAGCAGTAATCCAACTGGGAGTTGCAAGCAAGGCTCGATTAATCCATCTTTGAGCAACTTCTGAAACCCCATTGTCTCCAAATAGTTTGGCCCTTGGTGGGTGAGAATTGTAGCCCACCCTATGTCAGTTGGGAAAGGCAAGCTCTAGTCTGGACAGTTAGTTAGAATCTGCCTCTTTAGAGCAAAGTAATGAAAGCCTATTATCAAAATTAGCTTGGGAGGCAAGAGACAACAGAAAAATTATTATCAGGTTTAGGACAAACTCCAGTCAGGAAAGGAGGGGGAAATTTAGAGCAATTACTCTTGAGGAAACAACTACTTATTGGATCCCAGCCATTTGGTTTTCAGCTGACTTACCTGTCATCAAATAGAATAAGTGAGGGAATGCTCGGCTGCTGGATCCTTGAAATTTTACGGGCTTTCTTCCCTGTAAACTTTCTGAAGTATGATGCTGGCAACTGCAGACTGATACTATAGCCAGGACACATAACCACAAATCTGACATAAAGGCAGAGTGAAGTACTTTTACCTGGTGTGGGAGGGGCAATCTGGTTTGTTTTCACATGTTTCCTTTGAATTAGGGAGTCACTAAGTGAGTCACTAACTCAAAATGGTGGACTGATAAAGGCAGTTTGCACTTAATAAAACTTTCTGGCAGGATGTCCTCAGTAAGACAGAGGTATGCCATAATTCTGATTTTTGGGGGAAGTGTGGTATGAGAGCAAACTATGACTCCCAAGAGGACAGTGTGGTATGAAGGCAAAATGTGGATAAATTCTACTGGGCATTTGAAAAGTCAGGATGTGCAGCGTAGCTGAAGAAAAAAAAACAGTGCCATATTGAGAAAACATACTGAACCCAGCAAGACAACCACTTTTTAGCCAAAGGTGTGGGGGAAAGCCGCCCCAAGCAGTTACCCATGAGTTCACTATGGGTAGGCAAGTTGTGTCAACAAACTACACACTGCAGGAGCCAAAAGAAGTATTCATTGGCAAATTATTCTGGCACTTGAGGGAGGAAATCTCACACCTTAGCTTGCTTTTCCCTGGCAAGCGAGGTGCAACTCTGGCTTTTTCAGGAGAAGCAGCATCTGCTAAAGCTAAAGCATCTCTCTCAGTTTTCCTAAGGGTAGGACCAGCCTGGGGGGAGGAAGTTATTGCTGCTAGAAGTATTTAAGCAGAATCTAATGGTTATCTGCATCAGATGCAGCAGTTACTTTTATGGGTCAATAAGATCAGACTGGATGATGTGTAGACTTGTGACATTTGCTGAAACGGTGGTTCACATTTGCTCAGAAATAAAGCACAGAAATTTCATCTCTTCCTAACCCATAAAGCATGGCGCTGCTTAACCCAGACATCACATGTGTTTAGGAATACTGTTCAAGGGATTGTGTTGTGTATTTAATATTTTCATTTTCATGAGAAAGACATCTGTTTTTTAGGTTGGTACTAATATTTTACGGTCACGGATGAAAGCCGTGTTCCTAAGGAAATCCACTTAAAAGCAAATCATTCTAAAATCATTCACTGTTGATAGTTAAATTGGGCTGCACAGGCAAGTTTTGATGCAAATGTTGGGATGTGGAAATAGTTTTGCGGAAATGCACCTTCAAATCTCCACACACCAGAAAGTTTGCTGGTGATCTTGAATAAATCACTGTTAATGTCTCTAGCCTATCTAAGGAGGTTGAGAGGTTAGTGGTGATAGGCAAAGGGAGGAAATATGTGCATCTTAACTGATTGGAAATGAAATCAAGGTATTGATGTGGAGTCTCAGCAGATGTTAGCACCTGGTTGACCTTATTTAGCTGTGAAAGTTAAGGAGATTGAGCTTGGTTAGTATTTGGATGGAAATCTAGTAGTTCAGACTCAGAAAAGGTTGAGGAGGAATCCCCCAAAGGTATCAATGAGAAAGTATTTCCGTATTAGGACCATGAATGATACATGAATGATGCAAGAAACATGACCATGAAGTCATGGTCCAGTCAAACTCACCTTGAAAGAGTTTTTATATTATCAGGCTAATCATCTTCCCAATCTGATGCTCTCCCAGCCTGTTGATTTTAATATTGATCATCCACTCCTTGTATAAGAATGACAGGTAGGTAGCCTAACACAGCCAGAGATGGAAGATTAAGGAATCCAGCTTAAACCTATTTCTTTAATTTGGCAATAAGTTTTTTGCATTGAGTCATTTCTTGTTCAGTTTTTACAGGCAGATTTACATAAAAGCCAACTCTAAATAAATTTGTATTTCTATGAGCCAACGGATTTGTTCAATTTTCCATGGCTATCACGACTCCAGTTCTGATGCCCATTGCTTCGGAAAGATCAAGTTGCTCACTTTTTTCTAACTTTCTCTCCCACCTTCATTTCCAGGCCGGATTTTAGATATCCCTTGTAAAGTGTGTGGCGACCGCAGCTCTGGCAAGCACTATGGGGTTTATGCCTGCGATGGATGCTCAGGGTTTTTCAAACGAAGCATCAGAAGGAATAGAACTTATGTCTGCAAATCTGGAAACCAGGTATTGGTTACAGCACAACCTTTTGTCGTCCCTCTCTGCAATCCATTTCCTTGTGGCTTGTGCAAGGTTGCTATATGTTGTAGTGGGATTTCCTGTCACCCGGGGAGCATGCCCTCTTAATTTTTCGAAAGGGTATATACTGAGGTGAGCACTGAATTTCTCTTCACAAACCAAGGTTTGTGGTGCATCCAATAATATGTTTGAATTTGTACTTCACCCCATCATATTTAAGGTATTTATTTATTTATTAGTCAAATTTATATACGGCCCTACTCCCGAAGGACTCAGTATGTATACTAAAATAAACTTCCTGGTTTCACAGTCTGAAGAATTCAGAGCAGATAGAAAAACAAAATGTCCAATACTTCTCTTGTCCTCCTAAAATAAATTGTGGAGTCAGCAGGAGTGGAATAGATTCCTTTTGATCCTATAAAAGATTAAGATCCTGTACAAAGGCTACTTTAAAGCTTGCAATTCTATGCAGAATGAGCAACAGGGAAAGCTGATGCAGCTGGCAAAATCTATAGCTCAATGCCATGCATTTGGATTTAGAAACAAATTTGGCTTAATATATTGCTTGCTCCAAAGTAAAGCCTGCAGTACACACTTTTCCAGCCACGTATACTTCAGAGGTATAGACAAGGCTGAATTTTCCAGCCTAAGTAGCCTTTGTTGAAATTTTGAGGAGCCAGGTGAAAATAGCTACAGGATATAGGATTCGGACATACTTCCTTTCCCTGATGCCAGTCTGCCAATTGTTTAGGAGTACATCAGAATATTAGGAATCTGACAGTGGTCGAGGAATTCATGACCTGTGAGAAATAAATATTAAACTTGTTAAAAAAAATGGAAACCACAATTTCAATGGGGATAGTTATTCAGGATCCAATCTGGGTCTGTCACTGGGACCAGCGATAGCCCATCCTCAGGGAACTTCTCTTTGAGTGCAAAAACTCAGAAGACTGAGCCTCTGGCCCTGGGTGACTCAGATTGGATCCTGCAACCTTATCCTGGGACAAATCCTGCCTTCATTTGTGAGAAATAGTTGTCCCCTGAATAAATATGAAATGCTTATTCATGTTTGACACTGAGGAACTTAGAAATTGTGGCCGACATTGGACTGTTTAGTTTTTATTTATTTAGACATTTATTTAGTCAAGTATGTATGAAAAAATAACTATAAGAATAAACATACCATATAAACATATAGGTATAAATAGATGCATAATAAATGAGTATGAATAAATGGGAACAGTAGGGCAGGGATTGTAGGCATGCTGGTGGACTCATGCACGCCCCTTTACAGACCTCTTAGGAATGGGGTGAGCTCCACTGTAAGCAGCATAAGGTTAAAGTTCTGGGTATTTGAGGGTGTAACAACAGTGTCAGGTAGTGTTGCCAAGAAATAAAATACTCCTCGGTTATTTTAAGAAAAAGTACAGAAGCTGAGTCTTCCAAAGACTTGGGTGCAGCTATCAGGGTACCTCCACTCCAAGTTCATTGTATTTAATTATAAACAGGGCACATTTACCAAATGCACAAGGAATCAACATATTCACTTTAAAATAATTTAATACAGTTTTTTCCCCTCCTAGCCTAGCATACCAAACCAGGAAGGCAAGTTTGACTTTTAGCACAAAATGGCTTATGTGACCCAGATAGAATCGACCTGGGCACTTCATTAATGGAAAAAGTGTTTTGGAATGTAATATTCAGCACATGGCCATTGGGACTTTGAAATTGTTCCAGTTGTTTAAATATCCCAAGAGGGGTGATATTTTCCCAGGAGCCAGGAGTAAGGGGTAGAATGACAAAATCCCCTACACCCCCAGACACACAAGCGCTTGCATGGTGACATTCTGGAGATGGAGCGGGATAACCCCTGCGCTTTTCTTTTGGCAGATGGTAGACAAGGTGCAAAGGAAATTCTGGCAGATATTAATGGTGCATCACATTTAAAGCAATGTATTATCTGCTTCTACCCCAGTTTGGTCGTATGTACCACCTTTCACTCTCATCCCACCTCTTCAGGTTATATAGAGTTTCATTGCTAGGCACTTGGACAATCAATGGATGGTTGTCCCTTGGCCCAAATTCTGGCCCATGGAATCATGGCTGGAGCATCTCAGTAGTCCTTGCAGAGCTATTGCAAGAACCTAGAGGGTGTCCTTCTCTTGTAACTAGGCAGTAGTTGTTATTGTAACATGAGTGAGCACAGTGCAGCACTAGGGTGGTGGAAAACAACAGAGTACTTTCTTGGTTATCCCAGTCATTTTTTTCTGCATGCCGTCTTTTCTTTCTCCCTTTAAAAAACTTAGTGCCTGTTTTTCTTTACATTCGCATAATCAGTTTATCAGTTCTGTTGCAAAACTCGGATCTTAGCTTCCCTATGTGTGTTTTCTGTCCTTATTTTCCTGTTCCACAATAATAGCGCCTCCATTTTTTAAAATAGTGAACTTCTACATTAGTTATTTGGAGTCAAACAGCTGTGAAGAGCAATTGTCATTGTGCTTTTCCCAGCATCGGTTCTGGGAAAGTTTCCATTGATAATCCTCTCCTCTTCATCTTTCCCCCCCTTACCCAGGTATCCTCCTTACTCACACTTTCCTATAATTTCTCTTTCCCCCTTTCATTTTACTAACAGGCACAACATATGCACATACTCTTCCTCCCTTTCTCTCCCTTCAAAGTCCTATGCAAATAAAGTTCCACTTTATGCACGCTTTTCAAAGTGGTGTGAAAACACGGAACTCTGCAGCCTCCAACTTTTGTCATTTCCTTCCATGTTGAACAGTTTCTGCCACAATTATTTTCTTAGGGCTATTAAAAGTGCAAGAAAATTCTCTTGCGGAAGTCATTCTTCTCATCTATGTTAATTCTCCCAATGCCTTCGTTTTAGCCCACTTATTTGCACAGATTATTTTATGTAGCTATAGTCCAATGGAACTGCAGGTTGTGAGCCTTTTTGCATTTGAACAGTATTTCTGTGTGCCAACTTACAAATTACATGCAAAAGCATATAAAAGAAAACCTTGCTTTTTTTTGAGCCACGAGTAGGAGATTATTTTATTTGGAATAATTATTGAAAAGGCACATTGAGATCTGGTATAGTTGCAAATGATCCACAAAGAGACATTTTCTTCATTGGTGGAAAATCCAGATCTTTAATAAGCATTTGAAATAAACAACTAGGCCAGACAAGCAGAATCTAGATAACTAAGTCAAAGTCAAAAGTCAAGGAAGCAAGGATTTTTCCTGCCTGCTTTTAGAAAATAATGTTCTATGTCTTGTGGTTTACCAATGGATTCATAAAAGAGAAAAAATAGTAGGGCTACTTTTTGTGTTGCTGCTCCTCCTCTTTCTTTGTCTTTCTTTCTCCCACATTCATATTCTTTCCAGAAAGTTGTGCAACTTTCTAATCTTTCTGCCACCCAACAAAACACATTTCTCTTGCTGAAATCCAGAGGTGATAGGATTATAATAAATGAGGTTAATTAAATGAAAGGTAAATTGATTTAATGAAAATCAAATGGTCATAAATTAATTGAAAAGGAACTATTATTTAAGATGACTTGGGGAGTCAGATGAAAATCCAGAGAAGAGTTTATTGGGATTATTTGAATTGAAAATGACAATCTGTTGTGAAATTTAAAGGCATTATTTAGTCATTATTTCTAAATCTGTGTAGATTAACATGCTTCAGTTTTGACCTCCTTAGCAAAATGTGATATACCAAATTATTTTTTGAGGTGACTTACTAATAAGTACTCAGAATCTTTTAAGTCCATAGCAATGTGCACTTTAAATGGCAGATGCAGTATTTTACTTTTTAAACTTTTCCTCAAGTTAAAAAATACAAATCCTTGAATAGAAATATATAACACAATTGTTACCTTCAGTATCTATATTACTTTTTCCTAAAGTGAGCAGACATCCCTACTTGCATTCTGAAGTAGGACCTGACCTACTGTAGACTGAAGAATCTCCATATGTTATACCTAGAGACTTGTTCTGAACCTGTTTTTTCTCTGTCACACTGTATTTCTCTTCATCCTATTGCCTCCCAGCTATACTGCTGCTTAGTTAACTATCATGAAACTTTGGAGTCTTTTCTGTATGTGTGGCCATCTCCCTTAGAACCAGAATATTTGAGAACCTAGTAATTTTTTTAAAGTGATAAAGCCAAAATCTTATTTGAAACTTTCCACTCTCTTCTTGAGGGAAGTTAAGTAGCCTGATCACAGAAAAATGAAAGTTGACAATTGGGAGTTGTAAATATCCAGTACCATCTATATATCTGAGCTTTACAAAACCAGTGTATTTATAAAATATTGAGTGTTGCATCACTGCCTCCATGTGGGGCCAAGGATAATTTCAATCTCTACTGCTCATCCCTCTTTTACCCCAATTATCCCCTGAGAAACTGACTTAAAGAAATAATTCTTTCCCACTTCATTAATGCTTCAATTTATTTGGTGTTTATAGAAAGAAGCCAAAGTTAAGAGTGAAATGAGGATTGCTTCAGTAGTCAGACCAGGTTCCTAAGACTACCGTTGTCCAGACCAGTGTTTTTTGAGCTCTTTTCCCGTTCCTGCTTTTAAAAACGATGGAGAACTTGGATTCTATGGGTCATATTTATTAATATTTATATTAAAATTTAAAATTACTTATTCACTTCCACTGCAACTTCTTACAGGTGTTTGGTGGGTTTTAATGTTGTGTTATGTTTTCTCAAGATAGGTTGGCAAATAATTTCGATTATATTTTTTTTATTCCTGAGAAGGTCTGGGGAGATGACTGGTCTCCATCGAATCGGCAGCTATGTCTCCTCTCACAGGACGGTGCTGAAGTTCACTTCCCGCCAGCTCCCGACCAGCACCGTCCGGGGTCAGGGGAGGCCAATGTCTCCATTCCTGTTAAAGACCAGCCTTCTTCCAGCATGTTGTTAGATGGCGGTTCCCATCTGCCACCAGCGAAGCTGATGGGGTCGGTGGACCGGGGTTATAAAAGGGGGCGGCTGCTCCCTCGGCAAGTTGCCGGGTGTTGTTCGTTCTTCTCTTCGAGCTCGGAGTTGCGAGCGTCTAACTTCCGAGCGATGATGCGCAGGCGCAGGACTCCGGGTTCTCTGCGCTTCAGTTCTTTTGAGCGCCGCGAGCGAGTCCTTCCCGCGGCGGTGCAGGGCAAAGCGCGCATCTTTGCAGGCATAGGAAAATCATAGCGTTTTGTCGCTCCCCTCCCCCCAATCTCCCTCATCCGGTCAGCAGGGCGTGCAACTCGACGGAATTCCCTTTGCAACTCCCGATCCCCACAGGCTCTTTCGAATGCAGGCTCGTGCGCCCGCTGTTGGATAGGATAGGATAGGATTTATTGGCCAAACGGGATTGGACACACAAAGAATTTGTCTCCGGTGCATAAGCTCTCAGTGTGCACGCAAGCAACAAGTGACAAATCACGATCAAGCCGTGAGTAATGAGTAGCGAGTCGATTCAGTAATCCTTGAAGCAGCAAAACTCACTCCAAAACAGACGCGTCTTAGAATCGCTCGGTTTGGGCAGCTGGAGGAGGGGAGCCAGGGAGGAAAGCAGCCGGGCTGCCTTGCTAAAGGGGGGACTGTTGGACCCGGGCTCTACTTTTAGACGCGATTCGCGCCGCTCTAAACTCTGATTTCTTGAAGCCGCGACGTGGCTAAGCCACCAACCTGCTGGAGCCACCCAGCAAGCCAAACGGAATCCAGGCCAGACCGTGACGAAAGACCTGTCTCCGTCCCCTTTCCTTTTCCCGGAAAAAGCGTGGGGATTTTCCGCAGGCTCCCCTTTCGCCCTCCTGCTGCTGATGCCCCACTGCTAGTAACTGCTGGAAGACATTTAGCCCAGAAGCAAAAGCCCCAGGCCCCAGGCCTCCTCGCGTCGATCGCCCTTCAGTGGGAGCGAAGCCCCCGGTCCAGCTCTGCTCCGAAATGGATTCCAGCGAGGCTCATTCCGAGGGAGGATGTTTCGGTTGTCTCGGGATTCAACCAACCCCCACCCACCCCCGGGTGCAAGCCTCTGTGTCGCCCGATCACCCACACAGAGGTCTGGCCTCCGCAGTGCAGCGGAGTTTTTGCCCAGCTTCAGAGAGCCTCGAAGCTCCCGTTCTGCAGGGTGAGGCCCAGAGCGGGTTTCCTGACCTCCAAGCCGCCCCTCCTTTCTCCAAGCTGGGAGGCCGGCTGATCCGCGAGCAGCCTCTCAATGAGCTGCGGCAGAGGGAGCTCGCCTTTGGTCTTTCTCAGGGGGCACGTCCCACCCCCAAGTCGGCCCCACCACCCGCAACTCTGACGCCCTTCCCATCAAGTTGCCCCCAACATTTCCCTAGTTGGTTAGGGATAAACAGACTAGAAGGGAAAGAGGCATGGATCTATATTGCATACACCTATTCCTACATCAGGGGATTGATTTCTTACCTTAAATCTGAATTTTAATACACCCTCCCAATATGGCTGTACACCGCCCTGGGTCCCCTCGG
>JANHFO010003482.1:123972-137920 GCA_032468095.1 Pareas carinatus | reverse complement strand
CACAATATAACAAAAAGGCAACATAAAAAGTACTGGCTTTCTAACCTGATTATTCATGAGATTGGATTAAAAGGATGGAAAAAGGGAGACATTTGCCTCCTCCCATAAAAGGGGCCGTACTAGGGATTGTAACATAATTTAAAAATATACATATATATATATATATATATATATATATATTGCCAGCCTGAAGATGGCAAGTGAGACCTTAAACATATCCTTAACTTCATTGAATGTATTCATAAACTCCACTTTCAAGAACAGACCACTCTTAGTCAAACCCATTACTGTATATTCTTTATTTTCCTCATAGTTTCATAGACATCCAATGTATCTATCTCCTCTTTTCTTTTAATATATAGTAGAGTACATTCCTGTCCTAAATGAACTGAAGCTTCATTAACCTTTGCTTTATTATATGGCAGGACACAGTGCCAATTTTAAAAGTAGCATAAGATAAATTTCTGCTGCTTTATCTTCCCACTTATGCCACACTGTGTGCTTCAAAGTTAAATAACTGTGGAGTATTGAATCACTTTTCAGATTCTGCAACCTAGCAAACTAGTATTTTTGGGATACTTTTCTTTCACTGGTTTAAGAAACAAACATAGTTCATGTATTTGTTGCTAGATATTGGTAAGATATTCTGAAAATGCATTAAAAGCACTACAGTATTTATTTACTGGTTTTTTTACATTTTATGAAACTGTTGATATCTTTGTTAAGCGTGGCTTCCTTTTAAGATATTAGGTTGTTCAAACATAGAAAAAAATGAGATTCATGCATTTAGTCCTGCTGTGAATTTCTTCTTAAAAGTTGTCCATTGCCATGTCGGGAGCCTTGAGTTTGCTTGGGTTGAAGGCAATTGTAAAATATCTAGAGCAGTGCCAAGGGCCCAGACGAGTCGCAGCTAATGAGTTGTGGCTTGTGATGTCATCGCCGGATACCGCTACTCTCTTTCTGAACATGCACAGGGCCCTGTGACATCATTGCCCGGCACTGCTACTCTCTTTCTGAGCATGCTCAGCTCTGGGACGATGCTGGAGTGACTTGGCTCACGTGCCAATGGTCGGTGCTATAGGTTCGTCATCACTGATCTAGAGTAAAGTAATGCCATCACTACAGTTAGTACAAAAATTCTCTCCCCTCTCTAGATACAAGAAGGAGATGCAAAGCTATAGTTTTATAACAGAAACCTTTTATGTATACAAGTGACCAGCTGGGGTCTTTTGATATCCTTCCCCATTTTTTTTCTCTCTCACTCTCTCTTCCCAATCCTCAAGCCATGTTGCATTAAAGTAGGCTTATCTTAAAAGAAACAAAAAAGAACAAACTCTTTGATTTAAGCACATGAAGTAGCCATGGGCACTTTTCAAGACAAAATGGCGCACAGCTTTCCTACAACATTGTGGGGGCTAATGGCTATCTCAGCCTTCAGTTCACACTATGCACGTCTGTCATTTCAGATGTGAAACTGGGAGGAAATCAAGCTCATCCTGCTGCTATGGACCAACTATGAGTCCCCCTTTTGCTTAGTCGGATGTCATGTTCCATATCTCTACTTTAAAAAAAACACAGGCATTTCAGACTCAAAATAGTTTTATTTGCATATAAACAGCAGGAAAAGAGTGGTTAGGTTTGGAATCCAGGATGCTTGTAAATAGTAAATTAATATTGTTACATACTGTAGGCAGTGCTTGTAAGAAAAGCAAAGAGAACAATTTTAAATACTTACAGGAGCAAGTTTCATTAAATGCAGGGGCACCTCTGAGTAAAATATCCCTAAGATTGCACTGTTCCACTCCTGTTTTTGTGTTAACACTAATTATTACTTATACATACTTACATTTACTATTCATTCCAAGAAATTGTACCAATCAGAGGATAACTGAGGTTCAAGTACTTAGACACATACATTATTTAGATTTTGTTTAAACTTATGTGAGAAGAAAGCAGCTCTAGGTCATACAGATCTTTTCTCTTAAATGCAAATGAAATTTCACCATTCTCTCCATTAGCAGACATCTCTTATTGGTAATTTGTATTCTTTTCTTTTGTTCACATCCATAATGAATGCTGAACACAGGCAGAACCTGAGCTTTGAGATGCTTTCACTTTTGTCTTCCTCTCCAAAGCTACAGAGGATCAAAAGGACATAAATTGGGCATTCAGTATACCAAATGACTCTTGCTTTTTTAATTATGTAACTTAAAAAATAATCAATTTTGGTAGACAAGCAGATTTCAATTCTGCAAGAGCAAAACACCAACTATGTCCTCATTGTGTTTTCTCTGGTCATAAATCTTCCTCTGCTTATTGTTCCAAGCTGCTATGCTTTATCGGAAGTGTTCTTTTGGGAAATTAAATATGTCCTGTTACGTGCAGTTTTCTGTTTCTCAAGCGGAAGACTCCTTTTTCTTCTTCCTGTCTCATTTTACCCATTTCAGAGGTCTCATCAAAATGGATACTTGCTTTTAGCTACCTAATGCCTTTCTGGTTTTTTTTTGTTTCTTATGAACAGGCTCAAAGACGCCAAGTTTCCATTTGTTAGATTGTAGTTTTCTTCAGTGCCTCTCTACACTTGCAGTTATCTGCCAGCTCATTTCTACGAAAGTAGTTAAGGCCAAGTGCCTAAAGAAATTTAGGTAGAGCAGCTCCCAATGGCTGAAGCATGGAACAACACTATGTGTGGAAGTCTAGGGTTCAAAGTGGGAATAGTTGTCAGGTTTGGGGATGAAAATGTTTTTTTTCTTTCTTCAGTCTGTTTTCTCATGTCCCTCTTTTATATTAGTTATATTCATCTGTTGTAAAGTTACATATTTAAGTGAAGTTCTGCATATAATAAAAGGAGTCTCTTTAGCACAGCTGTAATAATTTGATGAACAATAAGTGGGGAAAGTGAAAATCCTCAGACAAAAGTTTCTTTTTGTCATGAATTGTTGTTCCCCCTCCTTTTTTCCTCATTTAAGAGAGAGTGTGTGTGTCTGTGTGTGTGAGAGAGAATGATTTGTGTCTGTGAAGGTTAGAAGAGGCTGACTGTGCTGGAACTGACTGCAGTGCCTTTTTGATTATTCATGGACAGTAATAGAAGGCACTTAAAAAGAACAATGAAATTGCTTATTTTTTTGTGATGGGCCATCTGTTGAATTGTTTTGTGTAACAATCGCACAATAGTATCTATGTCATATCATTCTATTTTCAACAGCAGCTGATGATGTGTAGTTGGCCACTTGTCCTTTTTCTCTCTCTCTCTAAAAGTCCCATGACTATTTAAAATCACCTCTGTGAACTTTTGCTGGAAAGGTAATCCAAATGTAGAGCAGCTGGTGTGTATTTGCTTTCCTGGTCTTCTGGCAGGTTTGTGTATTTGTATGTGTTTCAAACTAATGAGTCTTAAATCTTAGCCCTCTTTTTTCCCCCAACTAGAGTTTTAGAATGAAAGTTAACCAGAATTGTTCAACAATCTGGAATAAAGACTCGTCTTGAGAAAAGATTGCTACATACTCCCTGCTTATTATTTCCCTGTCCCACCCACATTTTTTTTTCTGCAAGTGACAACATAGAATCTTTTGCCTTTGAACCAACAAACCTCTCTTCTGATTAAGAACAAGACAAAAAAAAAACCTCAAAGCAAATTGGATGCAGCTTTGTTAATTGTACAAGTCAAGATCCGCTTTTGACAGTAGTGGTATTGTCTTCCGCAGGTCACGGATATTGCTGACGCTATGATTCTCAAACAGCTCTTTGAAAACCTGTTCCAAAACGGTGTCATCGTCGTGGCCACATCAAACAGGCCACCGGAAGGTAATATTGAATAATATGCTGATCCTGGCTTTTTCAACGATAGTAAAGTAAGATATCTTAAATTAACTGTAGATGTAATCTGTTCCTGATTAACACATGTCTCTTTTACCATGGTTGCACTTTTAACTGTAATGTTAAGGTCTAACTCTATGTAATACATTAAATTCTTTCTTGGTTTCTATTACAATAATATCATAAAAATAAATGATATTAATGTGCATTGAGTGTTATATAAAGTGGTTATGAATAGAAACTCCCAGGCGTTTTCTGTAAGCACAGTTCTTACTTCACTTGTTGAAATAACCAAGGGTAGATTCAACTCCTCTTTCCTTAAAGTACCCTGTTTCCCCAAAAATAAGACCTAACCAGAAAATGAGCCCTAATATGATTTTTCAGGATGCTCGTATTATAAGCCCTACTCCAAAAATAAGCCCCAAATAAGATCGTCAGCCAGACGGATACATTCAGTACTGTATTTCCCCCAAAATAAGACTTAACCGGAAAATAAGCCCTAATGCATCTTTTGGAGCAAAAATTAATATAAGACTGGGTCTTATTTTTTGGAAAGCACTTGATTGAAGAATCAATTGCTCTTTGAAACAAAAAGGTGAGAAATAGAAGTAGCAGGGCAGAGTAATTAGAGGAAGAACATTAGAGTTAATGGTATGTAACTTGATTGTGTGTTGTCTCTGGGGGTGGAGAGGGTGGCAGTTATTGTTTTTCTATTTTTATTTTTTTCTATACTGTGTTTTTATTGTTTGAAAGCTGCCTAGCGTCATTGTGGGCAAGAAGGCAGCTATATAAATTTTCTAAATAAGTAAGCAACTTCTCCCTGTACAAAGGGGGAAGAAAGTGTTTATTGTCCTAATTTCTTGGAAGACAGGAGGAATAAAAATATAATTAATTAATAGTAAATTATGCTAGAAAAATAACCCAGAGAATGCAAAGTACTATAGAACATTTAAGCTGACGTCAATAATGTTTATTCCAAAGCTAGTACACAGAAAGACACAAAATGCTTGGGTATTTATACACTTAGTTAGATAAGTTTTGTAAGTTGCCTCAGATCACAACTATAAGCTACTTGGACCATTCACAAATAATAGCCAGTGAGAATGTAAGAGGCAAATATTAATAGAATCCATTCACCCCAGGGCTCCAAATTCTCCGCGTCTACTGGAAGCTCTAACAAAGCGCTTTACAGCTGGCTGAAAGCGCGCAAATTCGGAGCCCTGGAGGTTTCAGCCAGCTGATCTCTCTGCAGCCCTGACTTTTCCGTGAGGTAAGGATCGCCGACCCCCACCCCCAAATAACACTTGGCCCCGGCTCCTTACCTGATTGAGCGGGGTGCAGAGAAATCGGGTGGGCTGAAAACTGCAGTGCTTCGAATTTGCACACTTGCAGCCTGCTGGGAGGCGTCGGCTACCCGAAGTGCTTCCAAAGCACCTTCCAGCTGGCTGCAAGCGGACGAATTCGGAGAGCTATAGTTTTCAGCCCACCCGATTTCTCTGCACCCCGCTCAATCGGGTAAGAAGCCGCCCGGGGCCGGGTGTTATTATGGAGTGGGCGATCTACCGTGTTTCCCCAAAAGTAAGGCATCCCCCGAAAATAAGACCTAGCGCTCCTTTGGAGCAAAAATTAATATAAGACAGTGTCTTATTTTTGAGGAAACACGGTACTTACAGAATGTGTCCAAAATCTGGGACTCATGACTCCCATGGCATTGAAATTTGATAAATTTTACAGAAAACGTTTAATGCATAACCTTATCATTAAGAATTTTATGATATAATGGAAAAGTCATAAAACATTTCCTGTAGTCCACGCCTGATGTTTGACTGTGCTGTGCAGTTCAACATGGACTACTTTCAAGACAGATTCATTTCTGAATATCTCCTTGGATTTTGGAGAATTTTTCTAGCACATTAGCAGCTCTGCTATTGTCAAAGGCGTTGAGGAATCTGGTATCTCTGAAACGATGACCCAGTGGGTCACGGGTTGTCTAGTAACAACGAAATTTGTTATAGTCTAATGAATACAGCCCTAAAGTACATGTCCATAAATTTTCCCCTTGATTTATGAGGGCATCAACCCAAAATCCATGGAAAGAATCAGAGTTTTGGTTTTTTAAAATTTTTATTTATGTATTTGTATCTTACCTTTATTATTTTTACAAATATCTTTTAGCCATAGTGAAGAGTATCAAAAATACTCTCAAAGACCTGAAGATGCAAGACATAGAAATTTATTCTGTAAACACTTGAAAGTTGCAATCTTGAGTGAGAAGTAAAGGCTGACAATCAGTGATAGCAAGTGTTTCCTTGCTTACCATTATTATTCCTTCCTAGCAGCTCATTATTACTTCTTTCTTCTTTGGAGTTATGTTTATAATGGCTTGATACTAGAAAAGCATCAAAATTGCACATTTAATGTCAAAAACACAAAGGAGATGTAGGGATCCTCCAAATTCTCTAATTATTTTTCTTGGGATCACATAAGGTAACTAATAAATTAAAATTTGTGTTCAGTATCAATATATTTATAGCTCTGGATATTGAACCACTGTCTTTTCCAAACACTTATACAGACACAAGGAATTGAAATGTAGTATTCAACCCTAAACAGTCCTGTCTGTATTTAGAACTAGATTATAAAATATCTTTTTACATGTTATGTTGCCCTGTAACATCTGTCCAAAATAACATACCAAGTCTGATAAGTGATGATATATGGATGCTTGATTGATTCAGATTTAGGATATATACCCAAGCTTTGGAATGTGATTTCTGTTCCAGAAGTCAACATGGCTGTAAAATCCCTGAGAATACAGGTTGTCCTTGATTTAAGATGGATGGCTTAGTGACTGTTCAGAGTTATGATGGAACTCCCTGGGAATACTTATGACCCATTTCCAAAGGTCCAACAGTAGTCCTCCCTCTCAGTCACATGACTGTATGTTGGATGCTCAGCAGTCAGCCCATGTCTATGGCCATTTGCAGTGTCCCATGGTCATGTGACTGCATTTCACAACTGTTTTGCTGAAAATAAGCATTTACTTCCAGTTTTCAACAAAACTGGACCATATGACTGAACAATGACCATGGAGTTTGCTTAACAACCATCACAAAAAGATCATAAAATCAGACTGGTGACGCGGGTGACTCACTTTACGACCATCATGACTTACGACCATGTTGGGCAGGCTCCATTCCAGTCATAACTACTTGCAGTAAGCAGCTATGTCATTTCCCCTTTTTGTTCTTTTGATTTTTATTGGCAAGTTTGAATTACTTGTATTTTTTTCTATGAGATTGCAGGTAAGACCTACAAAGTATATTTTATATTTTATTATGCACAAAACTTTTGTTATTCAGTTTTAACATGAGTTGTCAGTTAGATACTTTGCATATTAGAGTTTGGAAATAATCATTATGATAGAGTCTGTGCATTTGGTTTTAGGTCTTGCCCCTAGTTTGTACTACTGGAAGGGAGAATTTTCAAAGACAATCAACCATAATAGGAAGGGACCGTGTAGGTCTTCTAGTCCAGCCCCCTGCTCAAGCAGGAGACCCTGTACCATTTCAGAAAGTGACTGTCCAGTCTCTTCTTAAAAGCCTCCAGTGATGAAACATCTACCGTGTTTCCCCGAAAATAAGACATCCTCCAAAAATAAGACCTACCTACATTTTTGCCTCTCGGAGGAATATAAGGCATCTCCCGAAAATAAGACCTCCCCAAAAATATTATTTTGGGGGTATACCTTATTTTATTTATTTATTTATTAAATTTCTATATCGCCCTTCTCCCCGAAGGGACTCAGGGCGGTGTACAGCCAGTAAAAACAAACATATGTACAAATAAATAAACGCAATTTAAGAACAATGGAAATGAAATATTTAAAGTGGCTGAAAAGTGCAACAACCAATCTTAAAACCAATTTAAAACCAAATTAAAATTCAAAATACAGATTGTAAAAAATTTCCCAGGGGGAGGTGTGACTAGGAAAGCTCGGAGGTCGGGGATAGTTCGAATCTCAGGGGGAAGGTCATTCCAGAGGGTGGGAGCAGCCACAGAGAAGGCTCTCTCCCTGGGGGTTGCCAGCCGGCATTGTCTGGCCGACGGCACCCTGAGGAGGCCCTCTCAGTGGGAGCGAACCGGTCGGTGGGAAGTATTAGCTGGTAGAACGCGGTCCTGTAAGTAAAAACGGTAACACGGTAGATCGCCCACCCTCACCCCCAAAAAATACCTGGCTCTCCCCTCCCTGCTATCTTCGAGCGTTCCTTACCTCATTTAGAATAACTTCCAGACAGGAGAGCAGAGAGGGACGCGCGGCTAGGCTCCTTCCAGGGCTGCGAATTCTCCGCGCAAGCGCTCCCAAAGGGCTTTGCAGCCGATTGAAAGAGCGGGGATTCGGAATCCTGGAGGTTTCAGACAGCGATCTCTCTGTCGCCCTAACTTCGGCAGAGAGATCACTGGCTGAAACCTGCAGAGTTCCGAATCCCCGTTCTTTCAATTGGCTGTAAAGCGCTTTGGGAGTGCTTGCGTGGAAAATTCACAGCTCTGGAAGCAGCCCTGGAAGGAGCCCAGCCACGCGTCCCTCTCTGCTCTCCTGTCTGGAAGTTATTCTGCATGAGGTAAGGAGCACCCGGGGATAGCAGGGAGGGAGGAGCCAGGTGGTTTTCAGAGGTGGGGGTGGGCGATCTACCATGTTTCCCGGAAAATAAGGCATCCCTTATTTTCGGGGGATGCCTTATATTCCTCCAAGAGGCAAAAATGTAGGTAGGTCTTATTTTCAGAAGATGTCTTATTTTCGGGGAAACACGGTAATACATTTGTTGTTGTTCTTTTTTCCCCCTCTTTCTTAACCGAAAATGACCTGAAGAAAAATGATAAAGCTCAGCATAGAAGACTTTTAAGGCAGAAATTATGCCTCCTGTGAAAAGGCTGAGGTCAGCTATCAAGAGCTCTTTCTCTAAGAATAAATGGAGCCTTGTTTTCAGCAAAACTATGAAAAGGAGAAAATACCTCTGATCTAACAAATGAAAAATGCATACAATATAAGTCAGGCCCGAGACCTCAGTTTAAACTTTAAGGGACAACACATAATTAGCATTCCACTGACACAGCAACATCCAGATACGTTCAACCTAAAATAAACTGGACCAGATGTATAAAACTGCAAAGACATCCTGCAATTAAAGAAGGTAGTTGGCATGGGTTTTCCGTTTTTCACTTGATAAATATTTGCATAGGGTATAACTACCAACCCAAAGGAAGAATATATTCAAAAGTTGGGAAAGTTTAATAGGACCTCAAAATTTTATTATGGATACTGGGGAGCAAGTTAAATTAGCCACAAAATCAGTAGATATTATCAGGATTTTTAGTTATTTTGAACATATAGTACAGGTAGACCTCGGGTTATGAGCATAAAGGACAAATGCTCTGCCCATTACATTTGTAACCCAGCTGGATGTTGTTAATCATGTTAAGTGAATGAGCTTCCACCCCTGCTCCTCCCAAGGCGTTTCTTAATCGAATGCACAGGTTGCTAAGTGCACATTGAGTACCTCAGGAGTGGGGAAGACCATGCGGGGTTTAGTGTAAGAACAGGACTACCTGTCTCCGACCACTCAACACCTCCCTGCACTTACTTAGATATCTCATGCTCCGCTTCCCATAGCTACTTGGACTTTATCAGCACCAATTCCCTATCACCGATAGCTCACTTCTAGATCTCTAGAATTCAAAATGTCAGGGTAGGAGAGAAGAATAGGCTGGGCCATGTAACAGAAAGAGGAAAAGCATACATAAGGAGTCACCCATGAGGGCGTGGGTGGGTGCGGGCATGCGCGCGCGCACACACACTCACACTTCAATTCACAAAAGTGCTTTTGCGAAGGGGAAAAGGGTTCATAAGGTGTGTGCATAAAGTGTCCACACACCCACATTTCTCCTCTTTGCAAAAGCACTTTTGTGAAGAGGAGAAGAGCCTGTAGAAAGGAAAGGTTTGCCGTTGCTGCATGCGTGTAAGACTAGCAGGCTAATGGTGGGTGGGGGGAGGAAGGCTACCGTAGTATCTAGCTACAAAGGGAAAACAGTTTCATCGGGCCTGAGAAAAAAGATAGTAATTTTTCTGCCATGTGGCCTAGCCTTTTCTTCCCTATCCTGATATCTCGAATTCTGGAGAACTTTGCAGGGTAAGTGAGCAATCAGTAATGAAGTAGGGAGAAGCACATGGAAACATGTGAACTAGCAAAGCAGGCCCAGTGCCTATGGGGACCTGGCGGGGCAGGATGGGGGAAAATAGGCAACATATGTAACTTTGGGACCAGGTCGTAAGTGCTTTGGGAGTGGGGTGTCACAACTTTGAACCCTTGCTAAACGAATTGTCATAACTCAAAGACTACCTGTAATAGCATAATAAATAATTCCTCTTCAGTCTGAAAGCTCTGATCATTTAACATTTTCCAGCTTGCCATTTTGTAGGAGAAGGGGCGGATGGTAGGCCATACAACAAAAAAATAAATTGAAAAGTCTACAGTAATATTCCCTGACCTGGTGCCCTTCAGAAGTGATGATAGTTGCTAGGGATTTGGGGCACTGACATCCAATATGGGGGGAAGATTTAAAGTTCAGAGGAATGTGTGGTCACTGTTTGGAAAATCCCTGTTTATTCTCTTTCCATTGGAAATTGAAATGTGAAACCTAAATGAGGTCAGCTTCTAGATAATTTATGTTTTCTTTCAGTGATCACAAAGAAACTGTCAGTTACTCCTATCACTTCAAAGGATAATATTGTACTACATATTTGAGAATTGTCTGTATACCATAGGATAGCTTCATCCTGAATATGTCCAATATCATCAACTTTAAAATTATGCAAAAATATTCCATTCTTTTTTAAAGTCATGCATCTTGTGGCTAACCTGATATCTTAAAAATAGTTGAAATATTGGACAAAGACATGGATAATTTTGCATAACCTTTCTACTTCACTGTCTGCCTCCTGATTTTAGTATTAGTAAGAAGGGAAGAAAATTTCATTCAAATAAAGATGTATCATTGTAGTTATAGGCATGATTCAATACAACAACAACAATACTGCAGTGTAGGTTTGCAGACTGAATCAAGGATAGAGGTGAAAACTTATATAGGAGCAATAAAATGAGTTTTCAAATGATGACTGCTTTAAGAAAAATATATGGATTTATGTGAACATTTTCTTTTACTCCGAACAGTTTTTTTCTCCTTCAAGAAAAAAACCCCAGCAGACAATGAGAATTTCCACTTCCTGCATCAAATAAGGTAATATATACAAAGAAGCAACCAGCTAACTCTTTCTGTGACTTCCAATGACTTTTGCAAACTGAACTCTGAGGTCCTTTTATAAATTAAATATGACATATTCAGCTAAAGAGATCAAAAAATAAACAATAAATAACTTGTAAGATTTCATATAATGGAGCCAAAGAAAAATATTACACTCCAATTTATCTGTAATTTGCAATTCTCTTTAAGCATTGCCGGCATAGCTTTCCTCCATTTCTTACAAATGCAATACAAAGAGCATAACAATATTAATCATAGCCAAAGTGTATCTGTGTGTTGCCAAGCATAATACCGTTACATATATCTTTTGTGTTTTACATCTGACCTGTTCTCCTAATTTTTTAACTCCCTTCCTATGGTTAAAAAAACTCTGACAAAGAAAACTCTGACATAGAAAAAGATACAAATAATAATGCTACAATCACTTCTGCGACTGCCACAAACATTGATTTTTGTTACTCTGAATATTAATGAAATATTCATGAAAATGAGATACATGTCATGTTGAATGGAATTCAATGTCATGGCTACATTTCAAAATATCATGTGCTTTTTAGCTTATCAAGTTACATCTACATGTATTAAATGACACATTCTGCATAAACTTTTAAAGTTTTTATATTTTTATTCATTTCACGTTTGTCGAATTCTACAAATATGCAACTATATCTACATTTTCCTGGATAAAATGATGTGGCAGTCGAAAGAAACACTATTATTTTTCTTTTCTCCCAAGGATCACCAACTAAACAACAATTTTAAGCAATTAACTGATTGTATATAAAACAGGAAAAGAGGAGTGGGGAAAATGTTTCACTGTCTGTGAGTTTGTATTCTTTGAAATGCTGAAGCTTTTATTAGTCACACATTCCAAGTCTGCAGGCTTCTGACTAAGACTCTTGCGTTTATTTGAGGAGAAATACTCCGTCTAGATCTTATGACTGAACACAACAATCCCCAAGCTGAGTGGAATGTAAGGAATGCAGAGTGAGGCAGCCAGGAAAGCACATAGTTATCAAGTTGGCTTGGCTAAAATACTCCAATCACTTCCTCTAGTAAGGAATGAAAGGAATCCTCTCAGCTTCTTCTTCAGGCCAATCGTAGTTCTGTGCCCAGGAAAGTAAATAACCTTCTTCTTTTTCAGAAAACAGTACAGAATTCTGCTGGCATGTAAAGAATGGAAGCATGCAGCAAACTATCTACATGAAACCAGCTGTTGGTGTACAGCTTGCCCAGCAGCTGTTCTTAAGTTTCCTGGCCTGTGTCTGTATATGCATGTGTGCGCATACACACACCCACACATTTTTCTTCTCTAAAAGTGGTAAGATTTAACACATATGGAATCACTGGAGCAAACCGAAGTAGTATTTTAAAACACAGCTAAGCATCTTCTAGCAGCAGGAATAAGTAGAACTAATGCTGTGGATGAAAAGGGCGGACAGAATTTATGCCTTGTTGAATGATGAAATAAGGAGGCCTCCTGCAAGAGATTTTGAAGTTTTTGGTTTTCAACCTAGCATGTAAGTCTGAACTAAAAGCAATTATAAAACTGCATCAGAAAAACACAGCCACTCTTCTTCAGTCGAACGTTTAAAATAAAATGCAATAAAAGAACTATAAGGTTAGAGCACTGCTACAGTTAACAAAATTGTCATGTCAACATTTTTGTCATGTCCCCATTCATAATGCTTGATGCGCAATACACAATGTGCAACCGCATACAGAGCATGAGGGAAATAACTAGACACAAAAACACAATTTTGAAAGGAAACTATATTTTGGGTCTGCCCAACTAAACGAAGTAATTCATGCTGGATAGTCACTTTTTTTTAAAGCAGTATTTGAACATAACCTGAGCTATATTGCTTTCTAAATAATAGCGTTTAACGAAAACAGAAGCAATGAAAAAGAGAAATTAGAAACTTACAGATGAGGACTGAATAATCGACTCATTTTAGGTAGGTGTTCCTTTTCACAGTCTAGGTCATCATCTCCTTGGTCCATGCTGAACCTCCTTTTGCAAGGACTGATTGGGGGTGGGCCAGTCCTATGGTTGGTTGCAGCAGCAGATATGGGGAGAGACTGCATCCTGGGCTCTCCTCGCAGTGCAGCTTCACCTAGAGAAAAAGCAAAGATGAACGGAGGGAACAAAAGCAGGAACATAAAAAGGGCCCCGTATGAAGTCATCATCTTCCTTAAGGTTTGCCCTTTTAAATGCTATATATTTGTCAGTCTTTTAAAAGAATAGTTATATGCTAATTATTCATTTTTCTAACTAAAACAAGAAAACTACAAAACTATTCAGGTAATCCTTCGACTGACAATCATTCATTTAGTGATCATTCGAAGTTACAATGGCACTGAAAAAAAATGACTTATGATGATTTTTCATACCCATGACTTATGTGGTCACGTGATCAAAATTCAGATGCTTGGGAACTGGCAAAATTATGTTGGCTTCTCTGTCTCACGATCACGTCATGCAACCGTCTGACAAGCAATGTCAATAGGGAAGCCAGATTCACTTAACAACCATGTTACTGATCTTCAGTAGCACATTTTAGCAAAGTGGTAAGGAGGGTTCTTTGGGAGACACAAGATTACTCACCCTGATTCTGTAACTAAACAACATTATCACAACATCCCAAGATTGTCAAGTGATGGACCTGCTTAAGGACATTTTTACATTCTTAACCAAATGGGATTTTGAACTGTTGGTTGAAGTTTTCAATCTAGAGCTTTCTTTCTTTCTTTCTTTCTTTCTTTCTTTCTTTCTTTCTTTCTTTCTTTCTTTCTTTCTTTCTTTCTTTCT
>JANHFO010003482.1:98285-113077 GCA_032468095.1 Pareas carinatus | reverse complement strand
TGCCCGGCCCCTAAGGGCCCCCCAAGAAGCGGGTTTCAGGTGTGAGAGGCAGAGCTCGCTCTCTCACGTCCTGTTGCCTCCAGAACCGGAAGTGATCTCCAGAGGTCTTTTTCTCTTGATGAATCACAACATTGTGCTACTGCACTGCTCTGTCAGATACATCGCAACATAAAGGAAGCAGCGTTCTGATGATATGCAGGTAGTTCTCAACTTATAACAGTTCATTTAGAGACCATTTGAAGTTACAATGGCAGTGAAAAAAGTGACTTGTGACCATTTTTCACGTAACTGTTGTAGCCTCTCCATGGCCATGTGTGTAAAATTCAGATGCTTGGCAACTGGTTCATATTTATGACGGTTGCAGTGTCCTAGGATCATGTGACCATCTTTTGCGACCTTCTGACAAGCAACTTCAATGGGGAAGCCCGATTCACTTAACAACCATGTTATCAACTGAACAGCTGCAATGTTTCGTTTAACAACTGTGGCAAGAAAGGTGGTAAAATGGGGCAAAATGCACTTAACAACTGTCTCACTTTAGCAACATAAATTATGGGCTCAGTTATGGTTGCAAGTCGAGGACTACTTGAATTTGCAAAATGTTTGTGTTTCTACATGTTTAGTGTAAGGAGTGCGGACTTTGTGATGGGACTTAACTAAACTTATTTTCTACTAATGTCCCAAAGCATTTAAAATAAGCAGTCCATTGAGAATCACTGTTATTTTATGGGAACAAGCATATGTTCAGTAGCAATATTAACTTAATGCTGTGTTTGTGACTCTCATGACACTATTTCTACCTTTTTTAAGCTAAGGGGAAAGCTTTATAAATATGTTTTGTCTTTCAAAAGAAAATACATTTTTGTATGCTTGGTGTGTATGAGAGAATTCTTTATCATTCTGATTAAATTTTAGAATATGATTGAATGATACACACACACACACACACACACACACACACACACAATGCTATATATAAGTAATAAACCAACACCTAATATTTCAAATAGCTGAATAATTCATTGCATTGAGGCTGAATAAGGTAAGAAGTCATAGCTCATATCTGTGAAACTAAATTGTTACTTTTGCACTACATGCAGCTCTACCATTTGACTATGCTACCAATTCAGAGGGAACAAGTGTAGGCTTTTAACACCATCAGATAAAATATAGTCATATCAAGATTTTAATATAAACCAACTCTTAGGATTGTAGCTTTGAAAATTAAGGGCGAAAATACAAAGGCTCCTGTTAAAAGTTCTTTAGCTGCTGATTAAGAATCCCTAATGGTGATTAGTGAGCATGGAATGCAATCACGCCTCTAGGCTTTAATCAGTCCTATGATGGAGAAGTCAGTTACCCAAAGAGAGACCAAATTAAGACGTGTGTTGTTTCTGTTGGATGTATTATTTTTTTAAAAGTTAAAAAAAGAATAGATGGCAGGAAGGCATATAACGAAGTACAAATGGGGGCACTGATTGAAATTTTGAAGGAAATAGCAGGCTTTTATTTCAAAAATAGTGTTTCACGTTGCACTTCTTTTCTTGTTTGGATAATAAATTTAGAGGCCAGGTATCATCTGTTATTTTAAAGAGCGGTATATAAGTCTAAACAAATAAATAAAAAAAAATATGCAAGTTTTATTTTTACAAGTTATTGCCTCAGATGGGCTTTATTTGTCGATAATGTTACGTAACTGCTTATTTTTGTGCACAGGTTTTTGCTGCTGTTGGCAGAACAACAAACGTAAACCTACCTCTGCAGTATCCGATCAAGAGGAGTAATGCCACCTTTCTTTTTTTTCCCTCTCTGCTCAGAAATACTGCAACACCATCCGACTGGATTCTGGAATAGACTACAGAAAGCGAGCATTGCCTGCTGCAGGAAAGCTCTACTACCTGTAGGTAGAAACTAAGACTGACTTGGGGCATTTATGACAGTCACAGCAACTTTTAGATGGGGAGGAAAATGGAACCAAGTCAATCCTATGACAGTCAACTGCTATAAACCCCAAAGACGTTGCTCATGCCATCAGATAGCATTTCCAGTATCTCCAGTAACATCCTTTTCAAATGTGTGACTGAATTAAGACTAATTAGAGGGGGGGGAGGTGTGGTGCCTGCAGAATGGAAGTGACAGATGGTTATAAAGCAATGAATATCCACTTGCAAAAGAGTGTTCAATTCCCTGGTAAATAAACGAGGATCCTTATTGTAGTAAAGTAATTATTTATACAAATAGGGACTCATTTACTATTTGGCTGTTAACATTTGTGGATTCAAAAACTTTGTCTTATTTTGACAGATGATCTGCTTTTTCTCTAGGATGTTGATTGACTTCAGAATTCTGTATTTCTGATAATGATAAAAATGAAGCTATAATACAACTATCAGTACAATTTATCTGTATAGCTCTGATTTCTGTTTCCCTAATGATAGTTTACTCTCAGAGCAATTTGGGAATACAAGTATATGTGATATAAAGTTGTTCCAACATCTAAAGCGGAAAGTGGTTTTAATCAAGCCAATACAAGAATAAATCTTCCTCTGGCTTTTATTATGATATTGTTTGATACAACGTGAAGGATTTAAAAATTGTGTTTTCTTACTAGCAAAAGGAGCGGTTCTAATCCAAGTCTGTATTCTTTCCTTTGGACTATCTATAGTACTATTTAAATATCCTACAAGTCTGTGCTTTTGGTGAGCAATAAATGAGTACCTTTAATACAGGTCTACGTATACAATTGAACCCAAAATTTGTGTTACTAAGTGAGACAGTTGTTAAGTAGGTTTTGTCCCATTTCACAACTATCCTCACCATGGTGATTAAGTGAATCACTGCAATTGTTAAATTGGTAGCGTGGTTGGTAAGTGAATCTGGTTTACCCATTGACTTTGCTTGTCAGAAAGTTGCCCATGATCCCAGGACATCATAAACATAAGTCAGTTGACAAGCCTCTGAATTTGGATCACATGACCATGGGAATGCTGCAGTGGTTATAAGTGTGAAAAACGGTCATAAGTCACTTTTTTTAGTGCCGTTGTAAATTCGAACAGTCACTAAATGAACTCCTGTTAATTTGAGGACTACCTATATTACCATCTCACCCGCCAGTGGATTTCCCACAGCAGATTTTTGGAAGAAATCGCCTTAAGATATTCGGAGCCTAGATTACATTTTACCTCAGTGTAGTATAGATGTATAGATGCTTGGGAGAAAGAATACCGAGAGCCAGCATAGTCTGGCCTCTTTCCTACGTAAGAATGATAGGGCGCTAATTTTAAGGTCGCACTTTTAATAAACATTTTGTCCCAGATAGGTTGGGATTACAACTCCCAGCAAAAGCGTGAGTTTTATCATCATCGGCCCAATGCATCATAATTGTCAGTGTCGCCAAGCATAATTTGTGTGGGCATAAAAGGCTACGATAGTAAGAAATTGTGAAGGCGATGCTACCCTTAAGACCTAGGATCCAATGTGGCATATTGAGGAAGGTGTTGGACTAAAACAAAGGATATGCGCAGTCCAGGGTACCCGTGAGCAGTAGAAGCCACTGGGTGACTCGGAGTCATCTGCTTCCTTTTTACCCCGTCGATGTGGTTAGGATTTTGTTTTCAGGGAAAATGAAGGGAGCACCATATGCTGCGTGAGCTTCTGAAGGATGATAAAATGCACATCTAACAGAAGAAATAAACGTTATGCCTGTCGGAATTAGTTATCGGGGAGTGGCCAAGATATTTTTGCCATCTAAGGATGAAAAGAAAATAAGAAAATGGTTCTCTTCTGCCTTTTTCCAAGTGGCAGCGTGAGTGAGTGAAGCTGGGGTGTATTGATTTACTTGTATCCCGCCTTTATTATTTTTACAAATACCTCGAGATGGCAATCATATCCAATATACTTTCCTCCTCCTATTTTCCCCACAAGGTGAGTTGTACTGAGAGAGAGAGAGAGAGAGAGAGACAGGCCCAAGGTCACCCAGCTGGATTTCGTGGCTAAGGTGGGACTAGAACTCACGCTCACCTGCTTTCTAGCCCGGGACCTTAACCACTAGACCAAACAGCCTGTATTTAGGAAAAGTAGCTGCAGCCAGGCAGAAATGCTTCCTCCCTACCCCAATCTTGGATTGTACCACAGTCCTGGGTCCCACCTCGGCCACCACTTGCGAGGGTTCTTTGCTCGCCAAGGATTGATCACACCACGGCATAGCCAAGAGTGGCTTGTGGTTTTGGTGGTTGAATGGTGGTCATCTTGCCTGTTTGTGGCAGCTGCCAATCCCCAGACGTAGCCTCCGCTTCCCAGTCTGTATGCCATTTGCTATCACCTTTCCTGCCACACACACACACACACACACACCTTTTCCCACTCTGTCTTAGCATTTGTTTTTATAAGCCCAAAGGATTGCTGCTGCTCCCTGAGCAGGGGTTTGGACTAGAAGATCTCCCCAAGAACTCTGTCATTCCGCTGTTCCGGGGGAAGCTGACTCTAGACATCAGCACATCCTCGAAAACTCCAGGCTGTGGCTGTGTCCAGTCACGGGAGACCAAAGACCTCTGGCAGACAGTGGAGGGAATAAAAATTGTGAATATTTCTCTACTTCCAGTAAGAAGAAAAAAATACAAGGATGTAATAGTACGTACAGTAAGATGGCAATTTATTGTCTTTTATTAAAAAGGCTAGTATAGCTCAGGGCGGCTGTTTTAAGATTGCATAATGGTGAGGTTGAAGCACAACTTCTCGTTCTACCTGTGGATGTCCCAGAGGCATCTGATAGTCAACCTGGCTTGGAAATAGCAGTCGCTGCTGTGTTACATTCTAAATTTTGAGCACATTCTAAATTTTAAGCAGGGTATTGCCCAATTTGTTTTTTTTAATTGGTAAAAGGAACCGTAAATATTTGGTGACTTTTGATTAAAAGTAAAAAAAAAGACTTCTTTTGATAAACAACTTGAATATATCAGTTAAATTGTATTCAGAAGAGTTGTGGATATTTTAAAATGATCTTAGGGCTGTAATCTTGATTCTGGACTCCAGTAGCTAGCAGAAGAGAGATCAGTTTTGCTCCAATCTATTTCAAGTGTTGTGTGTGTTATGAATACATATAATTCCAAAGGGTTCCCCCTCAGAACCCTTTGTCAGTCAGCTTTTACCTTTTTGTAAGATACAGACAGGACTCATTGTGTTCATATATAGCATGGATGGCCTTGCTTGCATTGTCATATTAATAGCGACAGCTTGAAATGCAGAAGTCTTTCAATGAATGTAAATAAAATGAAATTATGTACCTGAGAGTTAATGTTCTCTGCTTTTTAAGTGAATTTTAAATCTAATGTTTGTATTTACAACATAACATCCTGTTCGTTCTCTCTCTCTCTCTCTCTCTCTCTCTCTCTCCCCCCCCTCTCTGTCTGTCTCATGGGCAGAAAGCTAAGCAAGCTCAGGCAGCTGTTTGATGTTGGCTTCAAGTGTTATTAATTTCATATTCTATTATTCTTTTCACTGTAGCACAAGTGAAGCTGATGTGGAGGCTGTCATGGATAAGTTGTTTGATGAGCTGGCTCAAAAACAAAATGATTGTACGTAAGTTAATTTCTCTTGAAAGAGAATACATTTAGAACACAATGCCCAATCTCCACTGACCAATTAATAAGTTCTACTGCTGTATATGGGTTGATGCCACACTCAAGTGGCAGTCATTGTATCAGCATTTTGTCTAATTTATGTGTTGAATCATGTGCTATTATTCATCAAGCTATGCATTTCCTATCTGTAAGAGATGAGTTTTATAGTAATTATCCAGACAAGATTGAGTCTTTGTTCATGTTCCCATAGTAACTAGACCAAGGATTTTAAAAGTACAAGGCAGAGGACTGAGAGTGAATAAAGCATGTGGAACCATTGCAGACTTCACATTTGAAGAGCTGTGTGACAAAGTGAGTACACCATCAAGCCTGGTTGGGCTTTTCAGGTCTGTTTTGATCATATCCCTGCTCCAAATAAGGCTTCAGATCTCCTTTGAGTTTATAACAACCACCACAACTGAATTGCAAAGTAGAACTATAAACACTAACAAGATGAAAAAGGAGGTACAGGACGTTCTCTTCAAAGTAACCTCTGATATTTAATGTCAGTGCCTTTTTTTAAAAAAAAAGTCTGTTGATGTATTAATACCTCAGACTTGACTGTTTTTTATGAATCAGACCAAAAGATCTCCTAGGACGTTTGGTTTTACAGCAGCTGCACCCAATCTTTTTGGGCACCAAGGACCGATTCTGTGGAGAAAGGTTTTTTCGTGGATCGGAGGGGATGTGATTTTGTGTGCTGCCTGCATCCCATGGATGGGACTTCGCTTGTTTGCGCGACCCAGTTGCTGGCATGCCACGAACCGGGGATTGGGAACCCCAGTTTTACAGCAATGGACAATATTTTGCAAGAAGAATGAAAGTTCTTGACCCTTTTTTGGCCCAAGAAAACATCTGGGTTTTGAATAGTAGGTAGTGATTTTCAAGGGGAATGGTCAATCATAAAATGCTCCAACAAAGCCTCTGCTTCTTTCAAAGCCAAATCGGTCAACTGAAAGCTTTGAACATATAGTTTAAAGTTTTGACGAAACAGCCAGAGGACAGAAAAATAAATAATTTATATTCATGCTGAACCCTGCCAATACAGATTATGCCCCTTCTTCCCACATCTGCACATCATGCTAGGCAGTTTGTGTGGTTTAATGAACCTAGCCATTATGATTTGTAAACCACAACTTATTTAATAAATTGTGGTTGAAACAAGCTGACTTAGTCTGAACCCAGCCATATCTCTCTCTGGATGACTCCTAAACTCGTTTTGACTGGAGAAACATGTCTTGCTTCCAACTCATTTTCACAGTTCCTAATGAATATCTTAGTCTCCCTTCAGACTGTGCAATTTCAGGTTGTGCCCCCCCCTCCAACAAATCACGTTGTGCTGTCAAACCAATGCATTTACTGGAGGCCAGGTTTTTCTTTTTTCTTACGCCCTTTTTATGACATTCAAGAGGGTTAGCTGCAACATAACAATTTTAATTGCCCACTTTTCTTTCTTTTCTTCTCTGAAGATGGCTTTGGCCATGCAAGAGAAAGGGCATATCTGCTTCCTTGCTGCCCATGGTATACAGGTTGGTTTGACTGTAAAATAGGAACTGGGCAAGTAGCCTTGATGAGCATTGTGTGAGAGATCTTAGGGACAATCAGTAAGCAGGAGTCTTATCGTCCAGTCCTGCTTTTGACATTCCAAGAACCTGCCAATAAAAGGGGCTTTATCTTGGACTTTCAACACTGCCTAGAGTATGGTCAAAATGCATGTTTAAATTGATATAAAAGAAAACAAAGCACACAGGGGGAAAAAATCAAAATATATCTATAATAATGTAGAGGTGATCTTTAACATACGGCCGTAATTGAGCCTGGCAATTAAGTTTTGACAGTCATAAAGCATCTAACCATGTGTCCCAGACCCATTTTATGACTTTTGTGGCGTTCATTAAGTGAACACCATGGTCGTTAAATCCATTCTTTGCTATGAGCCAGGGTTTTCAAGGAACCAGAATTAAACACTGATTTCTGCCAAAAAAAAATTGTAAATCACCATCATGTAACTCTGGGATGCTGCAAACAGCTGTAAATACGGATGGGTTGCTGAACACCCAAAATGTGGTCATGTGACTGGGGAAAGGCGACATCGATAACTTGAAACTGGGTCATCAATCCCCTTGGAAGGGAATCCATTTGAATGGTTGGTGAGCAACCAGACATAAGTTGACTCTATGCCTCCAGTGCTACCTCGTTGTTTTGGGGAAAAATTCCTTGTGACATGAGTTCCTTTCTTCTGTTCAGAAGACTTGTTCAGAAAGATTTTTATTTAAAAGAAGAGTACATTTTTAAAAAGATTTGTATTTCTAAGGTTCATTGCATTTCATGGAAGTGTGACTGTGAGCTCACAAATAGAGGCTGACTTTTTCTTTAAAGTATCCTAAACACACTATTTTTTAATAAAAGTTTTTGAAAATGTAAGAAGTGAAAGTAAAAAATGAGATTAATATTAATAACATGCCAAATGTTCTCCCTGGTGGGAATAGGGTCCTTTGCCCTAAGTCTGCTCATATTCAGTTTCTGCTATTTTTCTACTTCATAATTATATTTGGAAGATTATGCTGTTAATATGTGACTGAATTCAGACTCCTGCCAGTCTGTAGTTTAGTGTAACTGGAACAGACTTCGGTCCTTTTGCGCCTGTATGCCAGAAGGACTGTGAAAACATCCACTTTTTAAATCTCAATTCTATGCACCAAATTCTGACCTGGAATATTTTTTCATAAGACAGTTCCGTGTTTGTTTCTCTCAATCATAGTTATAGCTAATCATCATTAGTCAAATTAAATTATGAATCTCTGATAGGTGAGAGTTTTTTAATCTTTCTCCTGGTTTCCTAGAAAAAAATTGAATGTAAGAGCCCAAAGCTGACAGTGGTGTGACACAGCTTAGACATGAAGCTCCAAATAATTATGCATGAAGCGATGATTGAATGTGCCTGCTACAATATTTTTAGGTTTTATACATACTTATTTGCCCATAATTACATTTCTGCAACAACTTAACAGTTAAGTTATTGTGATCATTAAAAACTAGTGTTTTCACATCAAATCCATTGGTTTAAGGTTTTCTTTAGTATGTGTAATTTAATTTAAAGCTACTAGTCTATGTTTATTACAAATTTTATCATAATCTGAAATATAGATTCAGCCTACATCTGGGATTTTTAAAGAAGAAACCCAGAAAATTTGATAATAACATCCTATATCTATACTTCTGTGGCTACTTCTTTAAACAACAAAACCCTTGAAACTATGTCTCTGAGTAGCAAATGCTGCCCTCTGATGGTAGCAGTAACTTTTTAATATAATTAAGCTTGAGCAGAGATTACTGCTTCCAAGTAAGAATAAAGTGAATTTACTGACTTAGCAATAGCCGTAAGTATAAGGAAACCAATACTTGTTCATTTTTAGAAGCTTCTTCTAATAGCACTACTTTAAGGAAGTGTACAATTTTTGTTTTTTTTAAACAACGGCACAAGCATTAGACATGCACCTATCCATGTGTATATATAGATCAGGAATAGAATGGCAAAGAGATAGCTACTTATGGCAGGGAGCATTAGGCAATAGTAGCCAATATCAACCCTAACCAACTGTGAGTTCCTTCTCAGTGGATGAGTTTTTTTTAAAAAAAATCCATGCCTTTTGGTCATCTATCAGGGATGCTTTAATCTGGATCTCTAAATTGTGCAGGAAATTGGATTCTGGGGCCTGAATGATTCCCTCCAAGGTTATGATTCTAAAACAGGACATGTATATGTTATCAGTGAAGGTTATAATTCTGGAGTTCTATATTTTATTGAGTTGTTTGCTGTTTTGTCGGTATTGAAGAAGGCAGTATAACCTGAAAACCGAGGACTTGTTCATCAGCAACCTTAAGAAATGCATCTAGAGCCCTTTAGTTATGCAGTAAAATTTTAAAAAATGGATTCTACAATTATAGGAATGTGTTTGTCATTGACAATAATTGCGAAGTGTTCATGACTGCAAAATCAACACAATTGCCCCCAAGGTTCTATTCTCTGTCCAAATTATGATGCTGAAGATGTTTCTTATAAAATTAAGTTTGCAATATTCAAATTAACCCTTATTCTTGCCATCTTAACAAAAGTAATCAGTTGCCAAATCCATTCTAAGTAAAATAGAGGAACTCCAGAATGCTAAAACCAATAATTGCCTTGCCTGTTTGAACAATAAGTAAGTCTGGATGTACCTTTTCTTAGCTCTCAATAAACAGCAAAGGACAGATTTCAGAAATAGCAGTACTTCCCTCAGCTTCTGTTCTTTTATAATGATTTTTTTTAAGCTTATAGTGCTGTTGATGAATAATTCCATTGGAAAGCAGAAGGCTGTCATTTTCTTCAGATGTAAAAACACTCAATGCTATCACCATCCTAATACAGCACTAATAGAAAAAAATATCCATTGCTCGTTATTTCTGAGATTGCTTTAATATATACCTCTAAAAATAACTTGAACAGAGATAATGACAGTTGTACTTTTGTTAACTTGGCAGTTAAATTGAAAAGGGAATCGCTTCAATTGGAGACTAAAATGAGTTAACAGATTGATGAGGCTGAATTGCCTGGAATGAATTTGAAGTTAGCCTAATCTTAATAAAAATCCTACTCCTCCATATTAAGGATTATCAGTAGAAACTCTCACATCATCCATCTTTTCTATAGTAGCAAAAAGATAGAAAGGCAACTTGTAAATCACAAAAATTATTACTTGCAGAAAAGTCAGCAATTTCTTTTCTCTAGAATCTCAAAGTTAAAAATGTCATAAAATTAATTTAATTGTGAAATATAAATAGGGGCTGACTGATGAGTGCTGTCCAAAGTTTGGTCCGAGAATGTCAAGGAAGGACCGGGAAGGATGAGAACAATGATACAAAAGTTAATATCAGTAGAGCATGATTTTAATAATTGTCATCTTTTTAAAGAGTATACCTACATTCATTTTCTACAGTATGTTATAGACATAAGGCTTGGGAACCTGTAAAATTCCAAACATTAGTAAACTGAAACTCACTGTGTTCATGTAGTTGTTGCTGCATAAGGTTGCTGGTTTTATACTTTTGCCACATCCAGAGCCCCACAGTCTCTCAGATGATTATAAGAAGGTGGGGCAATGTGTCATGCAATCTCATCTGAAACTTGAATTGGAAATTTCAGTGAAGGTACATGAACTGCATTGAGTATTCAGGTCAAACACATTGGCTATTTACTGAACAAATAACATGAGAAGTATTAAGATGTATTAAAGAAGTCTTAAAAAAAGTATTGAAATACTTAAGAAGTATTTTCTCAAACATAGGCTATTAAAAGAGAACAGCATGTTCTTCAAAGAGGTGATATTTTCATAATAAAGCACACCACCATTACAAGCTCTATGCAGCCTACAATACTGGGCTAATCCTTCATAGAAAACAAAGTCCTGGATTCCAGATGGCTTCAGTAACTTGTCTGACTCTTTCAAAAGAAATTGCCGTGTTTTTCAAGAAATGTTAGGAAGGGTTGTATTGCACACCCGGAGAATAGATCTATACAGCCTTTCCGTAACTGCTTAATAAGGATCATTTCAGTATATTCACTGCGCAGTGAAGAGCATCCGTGTTCAAGGTTCAAATCCTTTTCGTTGTCAGTTAAAAAATTCTCTGGAAGTGTAGTTGTGAAGGACACCTGGCTAAAACTTTGGAAACTGCTTGAAGTCAGAATGGACAGTATTAAGCAAACTGAATTTAACATTTGACGATATAAGAGCCATGGTGGCGCAGTGGTTAGAATGCAGTATTGCAGGCTAACTCACTGCCAGGAGTTCAATCGTGACTGGCTCAAGGTTGACTCAACCTTCCATCTTTCTGCTGTCAGTCAAATTGTTGGGTCCAAATAAAAAAGATGCTGGTGCTATAAACATTATTTTGCTATCCTTTTGCCTTTCTTTCATTCTTATCCTACTTTATTACACTGTCATAAAAAGAAAACACATGCTTTTAATCAATTAGAACGGTATCTGCACATTTATTAGAATCCATATATTCAGTTTCCCCTCTCCTTTTTTGGAGTGAGAAGTAAAATGGAAAAGCATTTGGTTGATTAGGACAAGAAAAGCCAATTTTTACCATCTTGAGAAATTTTCTCTCACTAACATGAACAGACTTTTCAACTGATTTAAACAGAAAACATGGTTTTGTTGCCTTTTGAAATGTGACTGTCAATCTATTGGTTTTCCACTTCTTATTTCCCATTTCAGCCTCTTGGAGCCAGTGATTACTTGGAAATATCCAAGAATTTTGACCTGGTTTTTGTTCATAATATACCTCTCTTTACAATGGCAAAAAGAACCCAAGCTCGACGCTTCATTACTCTCATTGATACTTTTTATGAAAAAAAGGTAAGCATTTGGCTTGTATGTTCTTATAAGATGAATTGCATCTTGAATTATTTTGAAAATGCTGAAAGTTAATTAATTAATGCCTAGCAAAGTCTCAGCATATATTCATTGATCACACTGCATTATCATGTGAGCTATCAAAGCCTTGACTGTTAAGATTAATGTGTTGTTTAATTGAATTTAAATTACTGCATTTCCTCCTTTAGTTGCCAGCTGCATTAAAATTTACAGTTGCTCATCAGTTAAAGACACTGAGATTGTCAGCTGAAGAGCAGACCTCTCAGGTTCAAGACCCAAGCTCTGAACAATGAGATGAGCTCCCGTTACTTGCCCTAGCTTCTGCCCACCTAGCAGTTCAAAGGCATGCAAATGCAAGTAGATTAATAGGTACCACTTCAGAGGGAAGGTAACAGCATTCCGTGTGCCTTTGACATATGACTATATTCCACATGACCACGGAAATGGTCTTCAGACAACGCTGGCTCTCTCAGCCAAGAAACAGGGATGCCCTGGAGTCCAACACAACTGACAGGAAACTTTTATCTTTTTTTATTATTATTGCTAGATGAAGTCACTAAAGCAACAACGTTGTCCGTGGCTACTAAATATTAGGATTAAGATAATCAAACAGATGTGGCTGAATTTCCACATAGTGGTTTTAAATTCAACAAACAGGCAAATGTTGGATTTGTAAGCAAAATGTGTAAGCCTTGTGTGTCACTTTAGGGAATTGCACCTTCACAGAAACGAAGGCAAAACTGGGCGTTCAATCAGTCTAAAAGGCAATGATTTCCCATGTGTATCATAGGAAGATAGCAAACTACAGAGCAGTTCAACCTCCGTATGGGCGAAAAAATGTGCCACAAAATTCTTTTATTGGTTTTGTTGCGAAAGCAAAACCCTTAACATAGCAGCCTTTTGAAAACTACAAAAAAAAGAAAGCTACGCGACAAATCAAAATTTTCAAACGAACATTGGTGCAGTTGCACATGCCTCCAAAATTCCTATAGGTTTGTATGAAAGACGATATTGTAGATTTTTTTTTTTAAAAAGCAGGCAGTTCAGCTCAGGAAAGGGCAGATCAATCTTCCTCTCCTGAGGAAATTTGCATACCTCAGATACTTCTCATACTAGAAACAAATTTTTCCCCCCAATGGGGAAAGAAGAATCGCCCCCCCGAAGAACTCTTCTTCATCAGTTTTTAAAGATGACGTGGTTTGGAGTTTTAGGATGACTGAAGGAAAGAGTGAATTTGCTTCCAGCCTTTCGTAACCTAGTCTATTTTTGAGGCGTCCATGATAATGGGGCCTTTTCAGACTTTTTGTTTGGATTTATGTGGAAAAGGGTAGCAAGGACATCTACCTGTAATATTATGCTGATTTCCTTCATTTTCATCTGGCGTTCTGCAGTGGAAAACCATATCTGCATAATTTTTGTTTGTTTTCAGTGTATTAAAAAAATGTAGATAACTACCATCTATACACACACGCACACACACACACACAAAGAGAGAGAGATACACATGCACATGATTGTCATTGCTGCCTGCTTCCTAAGACTGAGAACAAGCGAATGGCCTAAAATCACCCCACAGCCTGTTGGCTTTGCACCTAAGGTGAGACTAACGTTTACTATCTTGCTGTATTAGGTGAGTTTGCCGCCTTGAGTTGATCAAGTATAAAAAAGGGTAGGATAAACTTTGTATTAATTTGACCTTTGACTTTTTTCTGTCTTGGATCTCTTGCCAAACATTTTTATTCAGTTACCCTGAATTGTAACATATGGCGTGTGGGGAGCACTTCCTCTGTCTTCTTCAGAATAGGATGCAGGAGAGCAAAAGCATCGCTGTCCATTTCCCCCCCGAATAATATTCAGGGAAAGAGAAAATATTCAGTCTATTTTGCCCCTGCCTATCTTGTCAAATCCATCTGATTCAATTGTTTTAATTGCTTTTGCAGAGAAACCGCGTAGGGATTTGACTCCAGACAATAGTTCCGTTCAAACCACTTACAGACTTTTGTTGGATAGTTATTCCAGGTTATTTTGTATGTCTGTGTATATGTGTGATTTATTTGCCAAAATGCACAGATGAGTAAAATGTTAATGAATTTTCCCAAAGCGATGCTCAATTTAGAATAAACATCTACTCTTTTAGTCTGAACTGTGGAACCTCTAATGAAATAGTAATGATAAATGCGGCATTTAGATTTACGAAGGTTTCAATCATGGAAGGAAAATCAGCAATATTAAAACAACTTAAAGGTTCCTTGTATTTAAGCTGATGTTTTAAAAAGTAATGGAAGATATTAAGTTTCGCCTTATGTGTGATTATAGACATGCACTTAAATATTTATGCAATCAGGAAATATCGATTGAGATTAAATTCTTTTTCGAGAATGTACTGGGAAAGAAATGCACACACATGGTCACAGAGGCACACACCCTCTAGTTCAGCAAGAAACGTGGATCATTTCCAGAAAATATATTTACTGCTGACTAAATGAGTAGATGCCACCCATTGGTTCCAGTAGATCGTTAACTTCTTGAGCAGCATAACACTTTTATAGAGCAGATGTTAAAGAACTGGTTTTTTATTAGCAGAACAAAGTGGGGTTACTTCTTTCCTCTAAAGCTCCATGTGTAACGTGTTTGGATTTTCCCACATTGTTTCCCAAGTACCACACAATCTCAGAACTCCTGGTTTTGACCTTCCAGAGAAAGAACGCCAGTGTTTCTATCCTTTTTATTTATTTATTTTATTAGATTTTTATAC